>CATIWQ010074950.1:0-53860 GCA_949673415.1 Euphorbia schlechtendalii | reverse complement strand
GGAAAAAAGAATTGGTTGGTTGGAAAATAAAGTGTTTATTTATCCAAAAGATAATCAGACTCGGGTTCTAAATTTGTTTTAGACCCGAGAATATCTGAGGATTTAAGAAGAAATTTGATGAAGAAATTTGATTTTGAGATGAAGAAATTCGGGATCCAAAAGTGTTTTTGATCCGAGAAAAAGTTAGAAGAAAGTGAGAAATATTTTTTTTATTTTTTTTGCTCTGAAGGAGAGGATTTTTCTCCCTGAATTTTCGGACCCCGTGTACTGAAAAAGACCCGACAATTTATAGATAAAAAAGTCCCGAAAAAAAATCCAAAACATAGAGCCTCGCCGGCGAGGGGTCTCGCGCGCGAGGCTCCCTCACGAGGCCTGCGCAAGGGTCCCTCGCGAGGCCTCGCGTGCTCACGAGGCCCTCGCGAGGGTCCCTCACGAGGCCTCGCGCAGCCCTCGCGCGGCCTTGCGCGAGGCGGCCTCGCGCTCGGGATTACGTCTCCTTCATTTTTTTAATATTTTAATTATATATTTATTTATTTTTTTTTACTACGACGCGGAATACTCCCATTTGAAGATCATCAGATGGTCGAAAATATAACTGCCAAGAAGATGGCCAAGTTCATTGAAAAGCATATCTTTTCACCCTACATATACCTCGCCACATTGTATCCGATAATGGGTTTCAGTGCTAAGGGGAAACGACTGATCTAATTGAAAAACATGGCATCTAACGTCATCACTCGTCTCCCTATAGACCTCAAGCAAATGAGCAGTGCATGTAGCAAACAAGTCTATTAAGAAAATCTTTTCCAAAATGGTGACTACTTACCGTAATTGGGAAGAAAAGCTTCTGTTTGCACTTTAGGAATAGAAAACCAGTATGCACGCTCCAACAGATCAGACTCCTCTCTCATTATTCTATGGGATGGAAGCCATTCTACCGATGGAAACAAAGGTTAGATCCTCAAGAGTAGCCATGGAAGCTAAGCTCAAAGAGTTAGATGGGTGTGAGCACGGGATTTTGTACCAGCTTGTGCGTTCAATGATGACGGCTTTTCAGGATATTTATCCTCAAATCACACGATTTTCAACTGTCCGATGATCTTCATATGGGAGTCTTCCTCGTCTTAGAATTTAAAAGGATTTTAATTCAGAAAATTAACAAAAAAAATATAAAAATACACAAAAAAAATTCGAAAACGCAACCGGAAGCCGGATCCGGAACACGCCTCGCCTATACTTGCCGAGGCATGGCTCGCCAGAGGGCTGGCCAACCTTGCCAGTGACCTGGCTAACCTCGCCAGAGTCCTGGCTAGGCTCGCCAAGCCCCTTTGGCGAGGCCTTCGCCAAAATTTCTATTTTGGATTTTTCAGGACTTTTTTCTATAAATAGTCGGACTTTTTTGGATTGAATGGGGCTCAAAAATTCAAAGAAAATTATCTCTTTCAGATAAAAAAACACAGAATAAAAATACTTTCTTTTCTTTTCTTCTTTTTTTTTCTCGGATCCAAAATACTTTTGGATCCCAAATTTCTTCATCTTTTAACCAAATTTCTTCATCTTTTAATCAAATTCTTTCATCTATTTCTTCTTGCTTCCTCAGATATTCTCGGGTCTAAAATAAATTTAGAACCCGAGTCTGATTATCTTTTGGATAAATAAACATGTATTTTCCAATTAAATTACACTAAAATTTCAAAAATTAAACGAAGATTTTTTGGACTTTTACATCACCAATTTCACCCAAACTAAAGGACGAGGAAGACTTCCAAAGGCCGAACGGATACGCCAAAGTGGATTCATACCACATGGTTAAGCCTCTGAGTTCCTAGAACTACAGATTTCGTGCTTTCATCTACTTCATTTCTTTTTAATTTTTATTTTTGGCCTATGAATTATTTTTATTCCTTGTTATTGTAAATAATGTTGTAATTCTCTTCATCTTTTATTTCTTTTTTAATTTTTTATGTTAGAATACCCCCATGAAGGGAATAAAATATATTCCCGGATAACAGACCTCACATTTTGCCATGCAGTCATTTTCACTAATAAAATTAACCATCATACGTGTAAATAAAAATGAACTATTTTTATTTAAATTAACAACTTTAAAATTTTCGATGTTTTAATTAGGCCACACGGGCCTCGCTAAAATCACATCAAACATATGTGTTATATTTCGTGCTAACCTTTGTGGATGCAGGTTAGATGTATGCCTAGGATTTACTTTACTTCGGGTATTGCATATTTTTACGGGAAATGTAATTAATAGGGTAGCGGGCGGTTGCATCCCCCGATTTTTGAAAGCTTTGTAATTTTTATTTTCCGCGTTTACCTACTTTTTTGTGGATGGATTTACTGCTTTTTCTATACGTGAATCATTCATTCAAATTTAAAAACTACCTAAGTGCGAATATGCATAGCTAAGAAAATACGGTTTTCTGTAGATGTAATATAATGTGATCACTTAAGAAATAAGCAACTTATCCCAGACCTGAATCTCTGTGTCTTGGTGGGCCGTCCCCCGGACATTAAGCCTCACATGACTCTAATTCCTGGAAAGAGCTAATCCAAGTGGCGACTCCGCACTAAGAGATGGCGGATTCGGGTTCGAACAGATCTAAATTGTTTTCGCTTTCTCTTTCAACCTTATTCCCGGTCCCTGACCCGGTGCTTTCTTTTCAAACACCCCGGTGGACCATGCTTATGAAATAGCATGCTCTCGACCCACCGATCCGTGTCGCCCGCTCACAGTGGCGACTCCGCTGGGGAATTTTTTTTTTAAACATGTTTTTCAAAGGTTTTAGATTTTGGATAAGTGCTGAAAATTATTGATCACGTTATTCCATTTTTTCTTAATTATGACATATTCATTAATAACGCATTGCAGTAGAGGGGATTAGCCCGTAAGTCTAAGGTACCCTTATTACTGCGAAACTCTCTCTGGTACTAATCTACCTCCCTGAGAAAAGATAGTACTTGAGCTGGTGGAGCAATTGTTGCCATATCGCATGTACCTCCCTCGTTAGAGGCTTGGAGTGTATTTTAGCGCAACAAGAACCTTCTACATCAACAACCCATTTGTAACCTTCATGTAAATAAAACATAGGCATTTTCCCTACGGTGTTACCCAAACATGCGATCATGCATTATATTTTCTTGTAGGTGCGCTCCTTAGTACCGTTATGGTACTAAGATGAACCAAACTTAGGATAGAGACTATCCAAAAACTCTATACGCGGGAGTTTTATGGTTGGAAGTTTGGATGTTTCATGCTATGTGCTATGTGTATACTACTTTCAGTTTGTCAATGCACAAATGTCATACTAACCACGAATTTTTATGCAGACACTTGAATGCACACACTCATGATATTAAATGTACATGCCAAACAAATATCACGTACACTTAGGCACAGTTAACACTATAGATTGTGACACTATAGATTGTGTCACCCTAGGACAATATAAAACCACTTAGGAACATCACTTACCCCTTTTCAGCGAGATGTCCACTTGACATCCCGCTATTGGCCTGCACATGGCAAACATACCTTCCTTTTACTAAGTGATGTCCACTTGACATCCGACACCTAGCCTATAAGGGGTAATAACATTTCCACCACATCACCCATGAGATGTCAACTCGATATCCAACCCACATCCCTTCCAAGGCAATTATACACACCAAAAGCCCAAACGGGGCATATACCTACCCAAAACCATTTTTCCCACATTTAAGGATATCCTAGTTGATGTCCTAACCTAAGCCCACACAAGGCGAACTTACTTCAAAAGTCTTACCTTACCAAATCTTCAAGGGTATACGCCTCATACCCGAATCATTCACCCACACGAGGCAATAATTCACGTATCACCACATTCCCTCAAATAGTGATGACCACATAGGTATCCGAAACTCCGCCCTAATTGGGCAAAATAACCAAATCATTCATTAGGTAGCTACATATGGTAGTTGTTTTCATTTTATTAGGGTATGTCACATCGCTTACCCAAAACAATTTTGACCTCCTCATAATATAAAGCCTCAAATCATTGACCTATTACTAGATAGGTAACTTAGTCACCTCACTCACATCTCTCATGTTACGATGTCACACTGACATTGTACAAATCTCAAATCGAACTCCTGTTGTTGGATTTTCATTTCCACATGTTTTCATTTTTACCTAACGACTAACTTGTTTGTTTCAAATGGATTGACATACATTTCACATCATGGCATGCTAACCCCTTGTGAATGTAGCCATAAGCATCATGAGTCATATCACTTATCTTACATGTACGGTCTAATATTCTGCTCATGTATCAAAGGGGCTTGGAAGAGGCCTGCTCGCCACCTGGTCCACGTCTCCCCAATTATGGCCAATCTGGAGGGGGTTCCGTACATTGACTCAAATGAAGACTCGGGTTCAGACTCAGATTCGGTTCAACACACTATTATGGCCTGTCCACAAGGAGAAGGTGCATGGGAATATCACCTTGTCCGTACGTGACAAAATTCTCAACAGTCATCGGTGAACGCCGAGATTGCAGCTTCCATAAACACCTTTACCAATAGCAAACAGCTAGCATCTCTCATTCGCCAACATGTCGGGAGGGCCCAGAATGTAATGTCCAGCCCAGAGGTCACCCTCAACAACGTCAATCCAATAAGGGGACCTCCCACCTCACACATGGTGCCCCCAACTACCTTTTATCAGTTCAGGGCAAGATAAATTTAGCTGAACCAGAATCCATTCTTCCCTGGATAAACTATCCAGCCCGCATTCGTACTAGGGCCTTTTTACCAAGGAGTGACCAAACAACATATTTCCAGTTGGAGTACGTTGGTCACCTCACAGTTCCAAGCACCTCAACTTCCCCATTTTGCGATATATCCCCAAGGGAAATATGGCTCTTATTGAAGCTCAGGGGATGCCATCCTCCAGCAACCTTGCATGGTGGAACTATGGGAACAGTTGTTGGCCATTCACGGTGGCCACTTAAGGAACACGTACCCTGCATAACTGATGGTCAGGGATGAAAACAGCTTACCCCCAAACTTCGCAATGCCGCAATTTGAGAAGTACGTAGGATCTGGCGACCCACGCGCTCACTTGATGCATTATCAGACAGTGATGAGAGATTTGAGGGTTAGCGATTGAATAATGGCTAAGCTCTTCATCATCACCTTAGGCCACCCGGTCAATGAATGGTACAGCCACCTTCTGGTGGATATAGCTACCAATTGAAATAGTCTCTCTCAAGCTATGCTGGAGCATTATGGTTTCAACTCTAAGATGGAAACCATAATGCAACATCTGGAGGCTATAAGGAAAAGGCAGGGTGAGAGCTTCAAATCCTACTATTCATGTTGGATGGCCATGCAGGTCAGGCTTAGGGCTCACTTAACTCTACCAGATATGATAATCAAGCTTCTGGATGGTGCACTGCCATCATACAGGAACAAGTTTGGGTCAAACATCTTCTCGAGCTACCAAGAAGTGTTTGAGAAAGCTGATAGGATGGAGCATTTTGAATCCATGGACACATCCTGGGGGGACTAGCATGAGGGAAGATGATGTAATAAATTAGCATTTAGCTACTTTACCCATGGGGCTTTTGAATTATTTTGAATAAATTGAACTTTGTTTACTTGCTTGATATTTTATTAATGACATCACGCATTCTCATAAACATATAAATAATGTTTTTAGCACACGTGACACATCATTTTATGAAATTAAATGGGGTAAAAATGGATTCCCCATAATAAATTCAAATGATTTAACTCTTGAGAAAAAGTGAGAGACAAATACATGTACTTAGACAACGCGTGATACTCATCATACAAGGATGAAAGATCTCCAAGCACAAAACGTCCACTGACTCATGCAAAGATCAAAAGGATCAAAGCTAGAATAAGGTGAAAAATGTTAACCAAGCAAGTTGAGACCAAACAACTGGTGCAATGTTACAAAGGAGTTAGATCATTGAGCATGTCAACAACTCCATCACAAGGCTCACCACCATTTGTGGGGAAATCAAACAACCGATACAATATCACAAAGAAGGAGACAAATCGTTAAACACGTCAACAACTCCATCACAGCCATTCACAAGACCGAACAACCGGTGTAACATCACAAAGAAGGAGTCAGATCGTTGAACACGTCAACAACTCCATCACCACCATTCATGAGATCAAACAACCATGTCACAAAGAAGGAGTCAGATCATTGAACATGTCAACAACTCCATCACACGGCTCATCACCATTTGTGGGGCAATCAAGAAATGATCGAAGCCCTAGAAAGTTTAAAATAGATAGCACAACACTAAGGACAAAAAGGAGTCAGATTATTGAACATGTCAACAATTCCTTCACATGGCTTGCTACTATTTATGGGGAAATCATCGCAAGAAATACTGATAATCAAGACTCATCATCAAATACACCTCAAGCTGACAAAGAGGCATGAGCACCAACCAATCGATCAGAAATGCAGAACGAGAAAACAAATGAAGTCGTGGACATGGAAGATGACCGATCTACCAAATCTACCAAGTCTTACACAATTGCTATCACGCATAGGTGAAAGAAATAAATCTCTAAAAAGCAGTACAAATAAAAAATAAATTTGTATTTAGCTTGTCAATTAACACTCGGTTAGTTGAGAAAAATTAGGGCCTATTTTCAAAACACTAAAAGAATAGTCCGCTGAGTTGAAAACCCGAAAAGGGTGGCTCAGGCAAAACTTAGGACATCGAGAGAACCACATTGGTTAGAAAACCTGAAAAGGCTAATTAATGGCAGGAGTCAAATAATTTGAAACATTATACCCCTATTAAGTTCATCAATGAATTGTCATTTTTGCTGAATCTTTATGCATATGCTTATTTTGATTACTTGCATGCCAATGGTAGAATATCGCAAGTAAACATCCAAAAAAAGGAAAAAAAGAAAAAAAATAATAAAGAAAAATGAGTCTGCTGGATTGAAAACCTGAAAGGGCGGTCCAGGCAAAAATTAAGACAAGGTTTGATAGTTTGAAAACCCGCAAGGGTGATCTATGCAAAACTTAGAACCAAAAAAATATCAAATTCATCAGCTCCTCCTCGGAACAGTACGAGGCAGCATATACCTTCAACACTTCAGACAAACGGCTTCCAAGCCATCGTCACCGATACAACGCGGGATCAACAACACATCCAGAATTTCCTCAAATCAGATCCAAGCTATGAAGTTGAATCTGATTCAACGAACCCATGGTCGTCACTCCAAGGGAGTCATCCATGGAATCCCTAACAAAATAAACCCTAGGGGTAACCATGCACCAGCACAAGAGAAGGCTCTTCAATGAACGAAGCCCTCAACACCTACAAACAGACGAACATACATCATATGATAAATATTGTTCATGCATAAAAACATGCATATATTACATTCACATCATGACATTTTCAGGTAAAGATGATGCCGAACTGGGGCAACACTACCCCGATAAACAAGATTCTCCACCTCCATATGAGGAATCTACAAACAAGATAATGGCCCACTCAAGCCTAAAGTCAACATTGCAACAAAAGCCTCCTAAAACAACGAAGCAATTCTCGGGACATCCCTGAATTTCTATTCAACTTATTTATTTATCATGTTTTAATTTTTGATTGAAAGGGAAAAAATTTTTGCTTCGCATAAACTCAATCAAATAATTAAAACATTCATCATAAAAGGTATTAACATTATCTTTTTTATTTGTTA
Source organism: Euphorbia schlechtendalii (assembly GCA_949673415.1). Taxonomy (NCBI): domain Eukaryota; kingdom Viridiplantae; phylum Streptophyta; class Magnoliopsida; order Malpighiales; family Euphorbiaceae; genus Euphorbia; species Euphorbia schlechtendalii. Next base: position 46,096 of record CATIWQ010074950.1, on the reverse strand, counting down.
CAGGAAACAAGCATCCTATTAAGGAAATTCAAAACATAACCGAAGGAGGAAACGGTTATCTCGATGGTAGAAGAAAGAAACTGCCTCATTTATCAACCAAAGAATGAAAAGGTTGCCAACTACAACAGGCATGCCGCAAAAAGAAATGGTTGACCCGCCTACAAGGGGCATCAAGTACCTAAGGGATTCCAAAGAAACAAACGGACAACCCTATGAAGATGCAGCGCTAGAAAGAAAGGACTACGTTATCACCAATTGGGAACAAGAAGTCACCAGCCGCAATGGCCAGGTATATTCTCAATCCCCCGCTCTTTTTGTGTGATAATACTGGTTTTACAACTAGCAATTATCACACGAGGGGCAGCTGTGAGCATGGGATTTTGTACCAGCTCGCGCGTTCAATGATGACTACTTTTCGAGATATTTATCCTCAAATCACACGATTTTCGACTGTCCAATGATCTTCATATGTGAGTCTTCCTCGTCTCTAAATTTAAAAGGACTTTAATTCAGAAAATTAACTAAAAATATAAAAATACATAAAAAAATTCAAAAACGCAACCATAAGCCGAATCCGGAGCTCACCACGCCTATACTTGGCGAGGCACGGCTCACTAGAGGGCCGACGAACCTCGCCAGGGGCCTGGTGAGGCTTGCCAGCTACCTGGCGAACCTCGCCATGCCCTGACGAGTCACCAGGCCCCTTTGGCGAGGCCAGCCTCGCCAAACTTTCTATTTTGGATTTTTCGGGACTTTTTTCTATAAATAATCGGACCTTTTTGGATTGAAGGGGGCTCGAAAATTCAGAGAAAATTATCTCTTTCAAATAAAAAAAACACAGAACAAAAATACTTTCTTTTCTTTTCTTCTTTTTTTTCTCGAATCCAAAACACTTTTGGATCCCAAATTTCTTCATCTTTTAACCAAATTTCTTCATCTTTTAATCAAATTCCTTCATTTATTTTTTTTCTTGTTTCCTCAGATATTCTTAGGTCTAAAATAAATTTAGAAACCCGAGTCTGATTATCTTTTGGATAAATAAACATGTATTTTCCAATTAAATTACACTAAAATTCCAAAAATTAAACGAAGATTTTTTAGACATTTACATCACCAATTTCACCCAAACTAAAGGACGAGGAGGACTTCTAAAGGCCGAAAGGATACACCAAAGTGGATTCATACCGCAAGGGTAAGCCTCTGAGTTCCTAGAACTGCAGATTCCGTGCTTTCATCTGCTTCATTTCTTTTTAATTTTTATTTTTAGCCTAGGAATTATTTTTATTCCTTGTTATTGTAAATAATGTTGTAATTCTCTTCATCTTTTATTTCTTTTTTAATTTTTTATGTTAGAATACCCCCACGAAGGGAATAAAATATATTTCTGGATAACAGACCTCACATTTTGTCATGCGGTCATTTTCACTAATAAAATTGACCAACATACGCGTAAATAAAAATGAACTATTTTTATTTAAATTAACAACTTTAAAATTTTCGATGTTTTAATTAGGCCACACGGGCCTCGCTAAAATCAAATCGAACATATGTGTTATATTTCGAGCTAACCTTTGTGGATGCAGGTTAGATGTATGCCTAGGATTTACTTTCCTTCGGCTATTGCATATTTTTATAGGAAAGGTAATTAATAGGGTAGCGGGCGGTTGCATTCCTCGATTTTCGAAAACCTTGTAATTTTTATTTTCCACATTTACTTACTATTTTGTGGATGGATTTACTGCTTTTTCTATATGTGAATCATGCATTCAAATTTAAAAATGACCTAAGTGCGAATATGCATAACAAAGAAAATACGATTTTCTGTAGATGTAATATAATGTGATCACTTAAGAAATAAGCAACTTATCCCGAACCCGAATCTCTGTGTCTTGGTTGGCCATTCCCCGGACGTTAAGCCTCGCAGGACTCTAATTCCTGGAAAAAGCTAATCTAGGTGGCGACTCCACACTAAGAGATGGCGGATTCGGGTTCGAATAGATCTAAATTGTTTTCACTTTCTCTTTCAACCTTATTCCGGGTCCCTGACCCGGTGCTTTCTTTTCAAACACCCCGGTGGACCGCGCCTATGAAATCGCGCGCTCTCGGCCCACTGCTCCGTGTCGCCCGCTCACAATGGGAAAAAGCTAGATTTGAGCAGTTGTATATGATCAACGAGCGCCACTAGAAAGCACTTGACCATCTTCAAAGTATCAGCAGCGCATGGTGATAGCTTACAATAGCAAAGTTAAGCATTAAAAGAAACCATTGAAAGCGAGGGACTTAGTCTCAAAGTAGCTAAAATTCTCCAATATCGATGCTCGAAGAAGTTCATACCCAAATGGGAAGGCTCATTCACGATCAAGAAGATTCCTAGAGAAGGAGTAGTAAAAAAATGGACATGAATGGCAATGAGTTCGTAAATCCAATGAACCAAGATCGGCTTAAGCGCTATCACGTTTAGGTTAAAAAATTAAATTTTGAAAAGTAGCATAATAAAAAAAGAGATTAAATAGCATGCCAGTCAATTGTCCTTCATACAGTTCAACAAAAATTAAGGTATCCTTTTGCTGAATAGTCTGTTAAAGTGAAAACCTAAAAAGGGAGCTTTGGGCAAAAATTAGGACAATGAGAGAAAACACTCAACTGTCAACTTGAGAACATAAAAGGGAGGGTTGACAACAGGGGTTAAATTATTGGATACTTTTGTATCCTTATTATTATCATTCATTGAAATGTCATTATTGTTGAATTTTTATGTGTATATTCATAATTGGATACATTTGTGTTGTGATGAGAAACAACACAAGTAACGCAAATGCAAAACAACATAAATAAGAAAGAAAAAAAAGAAGTAATAAAAAAATGAGTCTACTAGATTGAAAACCTGAAAAGGTGGTCCAGGAAAAAATTAAGACAATGTTCGATAGTTTGAAAACCCGCAATGGCAGTCTATGCAAAAATTAGAACATAAAAAAACACAAAGTATTCAATTCATCTCATAATTTCAAAATGGCAAAAGACATCAGTTATCAATCCCGGGGGAAAAGGGAGAATATCGTCGAATTTCCTTCGCAACAAGGATCATTACAAAGTATTCAATTCATCCCATCTTTCCAAAATGGCAAAGGAAATCATTTATCCATCCTAGGCACAAAGGGCGATTTTCGTTGAACTTCCTTTATAGTAAGGATTGTCACAATTGGGAGCAACTCACAATCTTTGAGGCTCAATAGTAATGGATCAAGTAGAGATTGATGTTAGCATCAATGATGCTATACTCAAGAGGAATCTGTGCGTTGAAAGTTTGACAACTCATCCAAATCTAGTCAAGGCTAGATTCAAGCATCAAATCAAGCTACAGTTGAACCTCAACTCAAAATTTGACTCAGAACCAAGTCCATCCCTATCAAATATCCAAAGGAGCCCCACATCAACCACTCAAGATTGCTTAGTCGCCACAAGAGCATCAGTTAGCAAGGCCAAAGCAATAGAAGAAATATCATATCATCATGCATAGTCATCTACTCATACAAAAATTCATGCAAACAATTAACTAACCAATTACACATCGTACACATGAGCACTTAAATTTTTCATCCACATGCACATACATGCGTGAATAATTTATCATAGGATCTTGTCGCGCCACTGTCTTACTATGACTTCATCTTGCCATGCCATTGTCTTGCCTCGTCTCATGTTAGAATTTAGCAATTCAATCAAGGGGAAGTTCTACCTCAACAAATATTTCAGAAAAGGCTGAATTGTCTCACTTAACTAATTTTATTCTTGTTTTAACTCTTGATTGAAGGGGCAAAATATTTTGCTTCTGCAAAGTCAATCAAGGAGTTAAAACATGCATCTAATTTCATAATCATTTTTTGCCTTCATATTTTTTTCCTGCCACATTTTGGGGATTAAAACCACATCTATCTTCTAAACCACATTTTAGAATTCAAAGCCTTTCACACCCCTTACTAGTAAAATCAGTTTTATCCTCATTTTCTCTACCAATCACCACATATCCTTTCATTCACTCAATATTACTTCCTAAATATTTTCTCCCAAGAAATTACAACTCCAAGGGAAACATATCTCCCCAACAATCAAAATTATATCCTCACAAGGAGCAAATTTTTCAATTTTTCCAAAGAGCGCGGGAAAATCTCATGTTCAAAGGTCAGCTTCAACGCCCTTTATTTCCTGGTGAATTCTGTAAGATCGAAAAACACCATGTTGGGGATGTCCAAGGACCACGGTGATCTTCCATATTCCAACATCAACTTTAGCACACTTCATTTCCAGGTGACTTCTATAAGATTAGAAAATACCTTGTTGGGGATGTCCAAGGAGCATGGTCGTGTTCCATGTTCTAGCGTAAACTTCAACACCCTTTATTTCAGGGGTGAATTCTGTAAGATCATAAAACACCATGTTGAGGGTGTCCAAAGAGCACAGGAAAATTCCATTTTTAGAGGTCAACTTGAGCACTTCTCATTTCCAAGTGAATTTTGTAAGATCGGAAAACACCATGTTGGGGATGTCCAAAGAGCACGACGGTCTTCCATGTTCTAGCGTCAACTTCAATATCCTTTATTTCCAGGTGAATTTTGTAGGATCGAAAACACCATTTTGAGATTCTAAGGAGCACGGTAGTCTTCCATGTTCCTCTGTCAACTTCGGCAAAGTCATAACGGCCCAGGTATGATTTCTATCCCTTGATCTTTTCGTGTAGCCATTTTGACTTATGTCAGTAATGCCCACACAAGGGGCAGCTTATGAGCACAAGGTTCTTGGTACCTCTCGCCAAGCGATGATTAGAAATATGTTCACTTACCTCTTTTATTTTAGTGATTCACTTTGAGGTTACGAGATGTTCGGAGGAGAAATCTGCCCATTGCTTTAACATAAATGACCATCACCTACCTCGAACCCCGAACCCATATAAAACCCCATCATTTACAAATACAGATAAATTACATAAAGTGATCTGTGAAACTCAATTACGAGGGAAATTTCTTGATTTGCGTTAACTAACTCCATACTTGGAATCAGACCCATGAGGTCGACACTAAGATGAGAAGGCACAGGTTTATAGTAGACTCGAGAGGCCTTCAAGGAAGCCTAGCTAAGGTTACCAACCCTTTTGGGGACTGGGATTGACCTACCCAATTGGGCCAGTCCCGACTATTTAGACAGGGTCTCGATTGACTTGCTACCTACTCCAGGATTTTTTTACCCTTATTTTCAATCTTTTGTCTCAAAAATACCCATCATTCTTCACTTAATTACATTTTTACCAACCATTATAAAAGCCAAAAATTAGAATTTTCAAATGGTTGGACTTTTACCTCTTTGGGAAACTTTTTAAAAAAAATATTCTAGAGAGATAAAATTTGGTAATTTTGAGAAAAAGTTAGGAAACACTCCGCACTTATTTTTTCCAACGCTTTTTCTTGGAAAACTCCCCTTTCCTTTTCGAGTTTGAGTTTAGAAATAAAAAATCTAACTTTCAAGTTTCTTTTTGCCTTCACCAAAAAACCTACTTTTCCTTCTTTTCCAACCAAATCAACTACAAAAAAACTTCAAGATCTATTTCTTCAGTGTTTTTTAGTACAAAATTTGCGGATTCACGATGGAATGGCATGATTCTGAGCTTTTAGAGATTCTTTGGCATGATTTTGTGTTTTATTTTCTGTCATTTGTGTATATTAGGCCTAGTTTATTTATTTTCATGCTCTTTATTACTGTTTTAGGCCCCACTCGAAGGGAAATCAATTTTCTCCAATAACAGACCACATTTATGCCATGTTTAAATCTTAATAATAAAATTTGGTAAATCGAGTCAAAAATCAATTATTTTTCGATAAAAGTGTACGGGGAACCCGAATTCCCCACGTTTAAATCCATTACACGTTATTCACCCTAATCTTACCTATTTGCATGACTACTTGTATCTTGTTTGGTTAACTAACTGTGCCATGATGTTGTGATATATCTCGTGCTAACCTTTATGGATGTATATAGTTTAGGCTAGATGTACTTAAGGGTTTTATTTTTGTTCGGGTAACGCGAGTGTAAATAAAATGTATTTATAGATCATTTGTATTTAGGATCATTTGTATATTACCCATAGTTTGTATTATTATTTACCCTCCCCCTTTAGGTTAGAAGACTCGAATTTACTTTATTTATATCTTTTCGCTTGTGTATGATTATCTCCAACATAAACCGAAAATGATTAGAAATAAATTGAAATGCCTTAAAGGTGGTTGTTTGCTTGTAACTAAAACTAAAATAATGATGAAGTAGGTAACTCATCCGGAGCCAAATCTCTTTACTATGGTGCTATTTAGGCTTAACAGATCTAGGTTGTGCCGAATTTCCTAGAAAAGTTGGTTTGGGTAGCGACTCCAAAACAACGTAGAAGAGAAGTTTAAGCATCAAGTTTTTCAAAGCTTTTCTTTTCTCGTTTTGTTATTTTTCATAAAATTGCCACACCCCATCTCACAGGGTTGACACCTTGCAGCCCTCAAAAATGTCATCCGCTCACACATAGTGGGAGCTATGTGGTGTGAGAAATGCAAACACATTTACTATGAAAGTCTAAATATCCCTAGTCATCGTTTCATTAATATTGGACATCAATCAAGCGGATGGACTAGCAAGTATAGGCTTACTCCTTGGGATTGATCCAAGAAGCCGATCCCGTGAGCTAAAGGTGTTACCTTGAATTAACACATGAATATATTCGTGTAATACATTAGAGACTGCTATAAGACAGATGCTCGGAAATAATTATATCCATGTATTGGTGTCATGTCTAATTGCAGTAGTAGTACAAGTATCCTCAGACCTGATATATTGGTTACCTTGTATGGGAGCTGGTATACTTCAAGTCATACTTATTCATACCCGGGTGATTAGGATGATACTGGTTATTACAGGTATAGTGATGATCATTCGTAGGTAAGATGAGTAATCAAGATGGGATTTATCGCTCTTGATATAGTGATATAATGGGAGTTGTACCTTAAGGCCTCTTATTAAAGTAACACACTCATAAACATATGATAAGAGTATCTAGTCAATCTCGATACATAAAGGTGAGTGATGTTCTTCGTGAACAAGTTAAATTCCAAGATAGCTATGGCTATTACCTGAGGTAACACTTAATCTAATCTCAATAAATTGGATGCTACTTAACCTAATAGAAGGAGTGTATTGTACTATTTTCTTTTGCAGAACCAGATCGAGTCATACGAACGTAAAGTTCCGAGTATCAAGGGATCATACGCCTTTGCTATAAAGCCCATTTGATCATTTAGAGGTATTTGGTTCCATATCGGGGTGGAATACTGAGCCTAAAGGTTCCCGGATGGGAAGTTAAGTTTAAGTTAACCTCTAACAGCTCTATACTTTGGGATGCTAAAGGGTCACACACATTGGTCTTTATCGGACTAAATAAAGAACTTATAGACGCCCATACCAAGAATATAGGAAAGTCAAACTTGTTGGATGAATTATTTGGTTGGAACAAATAATAATTAAAAGAGGAATTGGGAAAAATTATACAGAGCAAATTGAAATTTTTTCATTTTACGAGTAGGTTCCACCAACACGGGTTATTCATGGGTGGGGCTTATGTGGCAGCCTCGTGAGCACGAGAGGGGTGTTCGTCGGCCGCCACCATACGCTAGCTTGTGCTAGCACATGCCTGTGGGTTGAAGGCCCATAAGCACTAGGCAGTGCTGGCATTGGGCTTGCAGCTCAGGCCCATCAGCATAACCAGTAAGCTTGTGCTTCTAAGGTAAGGCAAGCCCACGGTTTTGCCTTGCAAGATACACATAGCCTGCATAAGCAAGCTGTGTGCGTGCGGTAGCTTGGTTGGTAGCCAGTGTGTTGGGGGATGGGAAATCCCATCCCACATTTCTAAATGGGGAGCATTTGATACTCCCCTTCTCCTATAAATAGGAGCTCATTCTCCTCTTATTCCTCACTTTAGCTCAACCTTTCCTTCTAGGTTTCGACTTCTTTTCTTCGCAAACTTTTGAGAGATCCTCCACAAGTTCTCCGCTTTCTCAAGAATTCTTTTTATGGCTTATTCCTTTTTTGGAAAGAGCCTTCTTAGTTATATTTTTGAGCTGGTCTACGAGCGATCTAGTAGCTTCTTGTTAACTAACGAGTTATTCCTCTACGTGAGGTTTTGGTCAATGGGGTTCATGTGGACTAGTCATAAAGGCCATCCTTGTTTTGAGGCTAGTGCTAACAAAGTGTTGTCCGATTGTTCTAAGGGATTTCCACACCAAAGGGAAAGACATGCATCAACTAGTAATGCTCTAATCTTAGATGCTCATTTTCTTTTATTAAGTTTTATAAACCTACAAGCATTTAAGTTTATTTTATGTAAATCATGCAATGCTTAGGAGATCCTTTATGATTAATCTTATGTTTTGAAATTCTACCGTGAAAGTTTGCATGTTCAATAACTGTCTTCATTAACCAATAGTGGTATCAGAGACTGCCTTATGCTTGATTAATGATAATATATTGAAATGATATTTTCTATGAATTGATTAATGTATGATACGCATGACTTAGGTTTCAATACCTGTTATAGAAAATGATGTGATAACTAGATTAAGGTTTTGCCCAAACGTAGTCTAGGTGATTATCATATAAATTAACAATATCTTACCATGCATGTATGAGCGGGCGACAAGGAGCGGTGGGCTGAGAGCGCGCGGAATAATATGTGCGGTCCACCGGGTTGTTTTGAAAAAAAGGTGCGCCGAGTCGAGGACCCGGGAAAAAAAAGGATGGAAGAGAAAAAGGAAAAAAAAGTTTAAGATCAGTTCTTACCCGAATCCGCTGTCTCTTAATTTGGAGTCGCCACTTGGATTAGCTCTTTCCAGGAATTAGAGTCCTGTGAGGCTTAACATCTAGGGGACGGCCCACCAAGACACAGAGATTCGAGTCTGGGATAAGTTGCTTATTTCTCATTGGATCAAATTAAATTACATCTACAGAAAACCGTATTTTCTCAATTACACATATTCGCACTTAAGTCATTTTTGGAGTTTAGATGCATGGTTCACGTATTGCGAAATAATAAATCATTCACAAAGCAGAAAAATAAACCACTTTGGAACATCACTTATCCTTTTCAACGATACCTTTATCATCATGATACCACATACACTTAGGAACAGTTGACAATATAGATTGTGTCACCCTAGGACAACATAAAACCACTTAGGAACATCACTTACCCTTTCCAGCGAGATCTCCACTTGACATCCCACTATTAGCCTATACATGGCAAACATACCTTCCTGTTACTACATGATGTCCACTTGACGTTCGACACTTAGCCCGCAAGGGGCAATAGCCTTTCCACCACATTACCCATTAGGTGTCCACTCAACATCCGACTCACAGCCCTTCCGGGGGCAATTATACACACCAAAAGCCCAAATAGGGAAAATACCTACCCAAAATCTTTTTCCCACATTAAAGGATATCCTAGTCGAAATCCTAACCTAAGCCCACACGAGGCAAACTCACTACCTTACCAAATCGCCAACGGTATACGCCTCATACCCGAATCATTCACCCACACTAGGCAATAATTCACGTATCACCACATACCCTCAAATAGCAAAGACCACATAGGTATCTGAAACTCCACCTTAATTAGGCAAAATAAGCAAATCATTCTTTAGATAGCCACATACGGTAGTTGTCTTCATTTCATTAGGGTACGTCACTATTTGACCTCCTCATCCCATGAGACTTAGTCATAGGATGAAACCTCAAACCGTTGACCTATTACCACATAGGTAGCTTAGTCACCTCACTTACACCACTCACATTATGATGTCACACCAAACATTTCCAACCCCGTTGTTGGATTTTCATTTCGACATGTTTTCATTTTTTTACCTAACAACTAACAGGTTTGTTTTAAATGGATTGACATACATGTTATTTCACATCATGGCATGCTAACCCCTTGTGAATGCAGCCGTAACATTAATCTCATGCATTACCCGCATCATGGATCATATCACGCACGGTCTAATATTTTATGTATCAAAATGGGCTTGGAAGAGGTCGGCTCGTCGCCTGGTCAGCGTTTCCCTAATTGTGGCCAATCTGGAGGGGGTTCCGTACACTGACTCAAGTGAGGACTCGGGTTCAGACTCAGATTTAGTTCAACGCACTACTATGGCCAATCCACAAGGAGAAGGTGTAAGGGAAGATCACCCGGTCCTAACAGGATAAAATTCTCAACAGTCATCGGTGAGCGCCGACATTGCAGCTGCCCTGACAGCTTTTGCCAATAGCGAACAGCTAGCATCGCTCATTCGCCAACATGTCGAGAGGGCCTAAAATGCAGTGTATAGCCCAGAGGTCACCCTCAAAAATGTCAATCCAACAAGGGGACCTCCCACCTCACACATGGTGACCCCAACTACCTTTTATCAGTTTAGGGCAGGACAAGGTCAGCTGAACCAGAATCCATTCTTCCTTGGACAAACTATCCAATCGGTATTGCACCGGGGCCTTTCTACCAAGGAATGACCCAACAGTCTATTCCTAACTGGAGTACGTCAGTCACCTCACAATTCCAGGCACTTCAACTGCCCCACTTTGCGGCATATCCCCAGGGGTAGTATGGCTCTTATCCAAGCGCAAGGGATGCCATCCTCCAACAACCTGGCATGGTGGAACTATGGCAACAGTTCTTGGCCATTCACGGTGGCCACCTAAGGAACACGTACTCTACACAACCAATGGTCAGGGATGAAGACAGCTTGCCCCAAAACTTCGTGATGCCTCAGTTTGAGAAGTACGTAGGATCTAGCGACCCGCGAGCTCACTTGAGACATTATCAGACGGTGATGAGAGCATTGAGGGTTAGCGACCGAATGATGGCTAAGCTCTTCATCATCACCTTAGGCCATCCAGTCAACGAATGGTACAGCCACCTTCCGCTGCATATAGCCACTGATTGGAATAGCCTCGCTCAAGCTATGTTAGGGCATTATGGTTTCAACTCAGATTGAAACCAGAATGTAACATCTGGAGGCTGAAAGACAAAGGCAGGGTGAAAACTTCAAATCCTACTATACGCATTGGATGGCTACACAAGTCAGGCTACAAACTTATTTGACCCTATTAGAGATGATAACAAAGCTGCTGGATGGCGCACTACCACCATACAGGAACAAATTAGGATCTGATAGCTTCTCTAGCTATCAAGAAGTGTTTGAGAAGGTAGAACGGATGGAGCACTTCGAGTCTATAGATACCTATGGGGGGAACTAACATGAGGGAAGATTATGTAATAGTTAACATTTAGCTACTTTGCCTATGAGGCTTCTTTTGAATTATCTTTGAATAAATTGAACTTTGTTTATTTTCTTGATATTTTATCAATGACATCACACATTCTCATAAACATATACATAATGTATTTTTTAGTACACGTGACATATCATTTTATGAAATTAATTTGGGTATAAATGGATTCTCCAAAAATTAAAATGATTTTACTCTTGAGAGAAAGGGAGAGATAAATAAATGTACTTAGACAATGCATGATAGCAATTGCCTCATTATATAAGGATGAAAGATCAATAGAAAGATCTCCAAGCATGAAACGTCCACTGACTCAACCAAGAGAACGAAACACGCAAAGATTAAAAAGATCGGAGCTAGAATAAGTCTAAAAATGTTGACCAAGCAAGTTGGGACCAAACAACTGACACAATGTCACAAAGAAGGAGTCAGATCGTTGAACATGTCAACAACTCCACCACAACTATTTACAAGACCAAATAACCGATGCAACATCATAAAGAAGGAGGCAGATCATTGAACACATCAACAACTCCATCACCACCATTCATAAGATCAAACAACTGGTACAATGTCACAAAAACGGAGTCAGATTGTTGAACACGTCAATAGTTCCTTCACACGGCTCGCTATTATTTGTGGGGAAATCATCACACCATCAAAGGAAATGCCAATCATCAAGACTCATCATTACATACACCACAAGCAAGCAAAGCGGTGTGAGTGCTAACCAATCGACTAGAAACGCTGAACGAGATAACAACTAAAGTCATGGACATGAACAGCGACTGATCTACCAAGTCTTACATAATTGCTATCACGCTTAGGTGAAAGAAATGAATCTCTAAGAAGCAGTACAAATAAAAAATAAATTTGTAATTAGCCTGTCAATTAACAATTGGTTATTTGAGCAAAAATTAGGGTTTCTTTTCAAAACATAAAAAGAATAGTCCGCTGAGTTGAAAACCCGAAAAGGGCGGCTCAGGCAAAACTTAGGACATCGAGAGAACCACATTAGTTAGAAAACCTGAAAAGGCTAATTGATGGCAGGAGTCAAATAATTTGAAACATTTATACCCCTGTTAAGTTCATAAATGAATTGCCATTTTTGCTGAATCTTTATGCATATGTTTATCTTGATTGCTTGCATGTCAATGGTAGAATGTTGCAAGTAAACATAAAAAAACAAAAAAAATGATGAAAATAAAGAAAAAATGAGTCTGCTGGATTGAAAACCTGAAAGGGCGATCCAGGTAAAAATTAAGACAAGGTTCGATAGATTGAAAACCCGCAAGGGCAATCTATGCAAAAATTAGAACCAAAAAAATACCAAATTCATCATCTCCTCCTCGGAACGACACGAGGAATCATATACCTCCAAGAAAATAGCTTCCAAGCGATCATCGCCGACACAATATTGGATCAATGATTCATTCAGACTTTCCTCAAATCAAATCCAAGCTATGAACTCGAATCTGATTCAACGAACCCATGGTCATCGCTTTGAGGGAGTCGTCTATGGTATCCCTAACAAGACAAGTCATAGGGGCAACCATGCACCAGCACAAGAGAAGGCTCTTCACTGAATGAAGCCCACGACGCCTACAATAGACGAACATACATTATATGATAAAAATTATTCATGTATAAAACCATGAATACATTACATTCGCATCACGTCATTTACAAGTAAAGACGATGCCGAACTGGGGCAACACTATCTCGATAAACAAGAGCCTCCACCTCCACATGAGGAACCTACAAACAAGACGATGGCCCACTCAAACCTAAAGTCAACATTGCAACATAAGCCTCCCACAATGGAGCGGTTCTCGGGACATCCCCGAATTTCATTTAAACTTATTTATTCATCATGTTTTAATTTTTGATTGAAGGGGAAAAAATTTTTGCTTCACATAAACTCAATCAAATAATTAAAACATTCACCATCAAATATATTAACATTATCTTTTCTCTAATTTGTTATAGGAAGCAAGTCAACAGCATATTCAGGAAATACAAAACACAACCGAAGAAGGAAATGGTTATCTCAATGGCTGAAGAATGAAACAGTCTCATTTGCCAACCGAAGAATGAAACAGTTGCAAACCACAATAGGGACGCCGCAGAAAGAAACGGTCGACCCGCCCACAAGGGGAATCAAACACCTAAGGGATTTTGAAGAAGGAGACGGACAACCCTATGAAGATACAGCGCCAGAAAGGAAGACCTATGTTATCACCAATCGGGAAAAGAAGTCATCAACCGCATCGATCAGGTATATTCTCAATCCCTCCGCTCTTTTCGTGTGATAATACTGGTTATGCAACCAGTAATTATCACACGCGGGGCAGCTGTGAGCATGGGATTTCGTACCAGCTCGCACGTTCAATGATGATGGCTTTTCAGGATATTTATCCTTGAATCACATGATTTTTGACCGTCCGATGATCTTCAAATGGGAGCTCTTCTCGTCAAAATAAATAAAAATTGGGACCCTAAATAAATATTTAGGACCATAAAAAATATTTAAAAGACTTAAAGTGAAAATTTAAGGGCTTAAAATATTTTTAAGGGACATAAATATTTTTTTAAGGGTCCAAAATAATTTAATTGGGTTATTTGGAAATATATGTATATATATATATAATAATTAATTAATTATAATTAAAATAAAAATGAAAAAAAGAACAAAAGGGCGGAGTGGCCCAAAGAATTCCTTAATTAAGGAATTCTTTGGCCAACACGCCCTCGCTGAACTCTTCAGCGAGGGTCACCCTCACTGAATTCAGTGAGGGTAGCCCTCGCTGAAGAGTTCAGCGAGGGTGGGGGGCTTGCCGAACTCTTCGGCGAGCCTTGTTTAAACTTGTCCCGAATTTCTATAAATTTGGGACATTTTTGGATTGAAGGGGGCTCGAAAATTTAGAAAAAAAATTAGATTTTCTGATAAAACGATAACGAGAAAAACACAAAAAATATTTTCTTTAATAATTTAGATCCAAAACCCATTTGGATCTCAAATCTTGATTATTTTCAAACAATTCTTCTTCCTACACTTCTAAAAAATCCTTAGATATTCTTAGGTCTAAAACAAATTTACAACACGAGTCTAATTATCTTTTGGATAAATATTTTCTTCAAAGATTTTCGGATCCAAAAGATATTTGGACTCCAAATTTTAATTATTTTCAAATCTTTTTTTTCATCTACTTTTCTTTGGGTATCCTCAGATATTATCGGGCCTAAAACAAATTTAGAACCCTTGTCTGATTATCTTTTAGATAAATAAACACTTTATTTTCCAACCAAACAATTACTTTTCCGCATTAAATCACAATAACTACAAAAATGAACGAGGAACGCTCCTGGGATCAAACGGACTCGCCAAACCGGATTCACGCCAAAATGGTAAAGCCTCTGAGTTCCTAGAGATGCTTATTTCGTGCTCTTCTTCTTCTTTTTAATTTCTTTCTACATGTGAACCTAGGAATTATTTTATTTTATTGTAAATATTGTAATTCTTTTCTTCTTCTTTTATTTCTTTTTTTTAATTTTTGTATTAGAATACCCCCACGAAGGGAATAAAATTTATTCCCGGATAACAAACCTCAAAATTTGCCATGCGATCATTTTCATTTATTAAAATTGATCAACCAATGTGCTAATAAAAGAAATGGTTTTATTTAAATAACAAACACTTTATCGCGATTGATTTTTATTCAGGCCACACCAGCCTCACTAAATTCAAAATCGAACATATGTGATATCCCATGTGCTAACCCTTGTGGATGCAGGCTAGATGTATGTTAGGATTTTATTTTTTCCTTCGGGTATCACAATTTCTTTTTTTTTTGGAAATGTAATTAATAGGTTAGCGGGCGGTTGCATCCCCCAATTTTTGAAGCCTTGTAATTTTCATTTTCCTCTTTTACTTTCCACATTTACTTACTGTTTTGTGGATGGCTTATTTTTCCACTTTGTGAATGATTCATTATTTCGCAATACGTGAATTATGCATTTAACTTTAAAAATGACCTAAGTGTGAATATGCACAATTAAAAGAAAACGGTTTTCGGTAAATGTAATTTATTGTGATCACATAAGAAATAAGTAACTTATCTCGGACCCGAATCTTTGTATCTTGTTGGGCCTCCCCTGGATGTTAAGCCTCACAGGACTCTAATTCCTAGAAAGAGCTAATCCAGGTGGCGACTCCACACTAAGAGACGGCGGATTTGGGTTCGAACCGATCTTAAACATATTTCACCCTTTTCTCTTTCAACCATTTTCCCGGGTCCCCAACCCGGCGCTTTCTTCTTTTTTCACACACCCCGGTGGATCGCGCCTATGAAATCGCACGCTCTGGCCCCACCGCTCCGTGTCGTTCACTCACAAGTGAACTCCAAGTACTTCAAACCTTTGAACATATATTACTAATTATATCTCAACCTCTAGGGAACCCCCACCAATAGAAGCCATGTCCGATCCCGGTGAGAATCGAGCATCTCATAATGAGTCCACCTCATCCTCCCAATCCTCTTCTGCCTCGGCCTGGGCTAAGATAGACGAGGAGATGGACCTGTTTCCCCCAGTGCCACCTTAGAAATCCATTGGGATCTCATCTCACACGCATAGGATGAAGAGGAGCACGGATCACCCCATGAGGTGACATGTGGCTACTCGTTCTGAAATAGTGTCTAGGGGACAAGGAAGAATTAGGGAAATAGTAAATAGGACTCCTCCGGTCGAGCTAATTGAGTCGGTTCAGGATCCAGTTGACTTGGAGTTTGAGAAGGAAGTTTTCCCTTGACTTAAAGAGGGTGAAGTGGTGCTTCCCTCTAAAGAACAGCGGATCACTCGCCCGCTTGAGGGGTATTTTGGCTTTTATATGGACCAAATTTGGTCAGGTTTCGTTTATCCACTTCCCGAGGGTTTAAGTGAAGTTTTGAGAGCTTTTCGCATTAGCCCAGCTCAACTTCATCCCAACGCCTAGATAGATTTAGTTGGGCATTACCTCATATGTACTGGTTTAGAGATGCGTTTCTACACCGAGTTCTTCAGGTGAATTGGTTCACTGAGGAAGACCGCAAGTGAGGATTTATATCATTTTGCTCATCAAGGCAGCTTCTACAGATTCACGAATAAAGTGGATTCCATAAAGAACTTCAAGAATTACTTTATTTTTATTAAACAAGAGGATGCTACCCCAGGTTTCCGACCGAGTGGAATCTTTCTTCTGACTTGGGTTGTAACTTTACCCGCTCAGATAATAGGGTAAAAGCTTTTAAGACCCTTAAGAAGGGGATGTGGCCATGCTAGAACATTAGCTGGGCAATGGTGAAAAATATTAAAATTATTAAGCTGGGCCAGCCAGATCCCATTTATCACTCTGGGCCCGAAGTTTTCCCAGGTATTTACTTATTGTCCTTTCTTTTCAGTGTTTAATTTTCCCTCGGTTGGTGAACTTGTGCAACAAGCTGCCAAGGGATCGAAGGGTACCAAACGTTCTACTGAACGAGTAGAGCTTGGACTTGTAAATGCAGTTCCTGGCATACGAGGAGGAGATCCCAGCAAGTGTAAAAGGAAGTGCAAGGTTGAAGCTGCTGAGGAGGTTCCTGAGCCTATTGTTAACCTACCTCATTCTCCTACAGCTGTAGAGATTACCCTCTAACTGGTAAGAATTCAGTATTCTCCCTTGTAACCTTTTGTTTGGTGCTTAATTAATATCGCCTCTTTCTCTTTATTTCAGAGAGCCAATTTTGATATTCCTGCGGACTCCTCCAAGCGGGCTAGCCCTGAGTCTCTCCAGGCGGATCTTCTTTCCTTTACGGGTGAGGGAAATCCCTCAATTTATACCGCCTCGATTCAGAATGTGCTGATGATAATCTTACCCCTCCCTTTGGAGAAGAATGATTTCTCAACTGAGAGTCTACTTCAGACGTCTAAGACTCTGTTCATGATGTCTACTGAGGTTCTTTCCTCTTTGTTCAGCTTTTATATTTCATTTTCTTTTACCATTTATAACATGTTGATATTTCATATGACTTCTCAAGCGGTTGAAATGACATGGAAAAGCCAGGACATGATGCGACTAGAGCGGACTCATGAGCTCACGACTCGTGAGAGAAGGTTAACAAGAAGGTTGAAGAGCTTGAGGTGGCCAATGTTGAGTTGAGTCGGAAGCTGGAGGAGGCTGACAAAAAGGTGAAAGAGTCCCAAAAGCAGTCTAAGGAGTTGGTTTTGGCTTGGGATAACTTGCATAACACCATCTCAAAATACGAGGCGGAGGTTCTTAAAGTGGTCTCCTATTATAGCCAAGCTATGCTCAATATGGCGATGGATGGCTGTGAGTATGGCCGCCTGGTTTTTGAGGCTCGTAGGGCTCACTATTCGGATCTTCCAAAGGACCTTTTGATGGGAGTGAAGTATCCCAGTGAGCCTGATGAGGAGGAGACGGCTCTGGATGAGTCGGTGGAAGAGGAGTCGGAGAAGGGAAATGACGTTAAATCGACCTGCCCCAAAGCGTAGATTTAGCTTTATTTTTTTTTCAACATTTTTGTAAGGATATTTTGGCCTTGTTGGGCCTTCTAATAAAAAATTTCAACCTCGAGCATTATTGAATGTATCTTTTGAACCGCCTTAGTGGTCTATTATTCATCATTTAATGATACTTTAGGTCTTTTGCATTTTAAGCCATCTCAATGATCTTGCTATTATATATAGGTTTTATGTGTTTGAGCTACCTTAATGATATTTAGGTCTTATGCATTTGAGCTACCTCAGTGGCCTTATATTTGCCATGATATCTAGGTCTTATGCTCTTGAGCTGCCTTTAGGTTTTATTTGTTTGAGCTACCTCAATGGCCCTAGTTTGCCATTTTATGATATTTAGGTCTTATGCGTTTATGCCGCCTCAATATTTTAAGTGCTTTCATTTTATTATTTGTGCAATCTCAAAGTATGATCAGTACTTAAATGTGCATGTTTTGAAATTAAATACTTTTATTGAATAAATTAAAAAGTACATCCGAGAATTTTACGCATCCGATCATCTATCTCTTCTAAGGGTGTGCCGCCTCGTTAAAAACTTTAGGACAAAACCCATTGGGAAAAAGTCCTTAAAAGGAAAAGAGTACGACCACCTTAATCCGTCTAAGAATAGTTCACCATGTAATATGGCCTAAGTTTCGCTATGTTCAACGTTCTTGGGACCTCCCTTCCCTCCATGGTCTATAACTTGTAGGTTGCCGGTCCGATAACTTCAGAAACTTTATTAGGGCGTTCCCAATTCACCCCCAGTTTGCCTTTTCCTTCTCGCACCTTTCTCGAGAAACCATGTCGCCTTCATTCAGGCGGATTTCTCTGACCTTCCTGTCATGGTATTTGGCGATCCTAGCTTTGTAGGCGGCCATAAGGATGCACGCCCTCTCTTGTTTCTCTTGTAGATCGTTAAGATGATATCTCATGTTGATGTCATTCGCCTTCTCCTTGTAGTAGGCCACTCGGTTAGATGGAGGATTGATTTTGATGGGTAGAACAGCCTCGACCCCATATACCATTGAGAAAGGTGTTTCTCCGATAGATGTGCACGGGGTCGTTCGGTATTCCCATAGCACATTAATCAACTCATCTAGCCAGACTCCCTTTCTTTCTATCACCCTTTTCTTTATTCCTTGACCAAGTGTTTTATTTGTAATTTCCATTTGGCCATTAGTTTGTGTTCGCCACTTTTCCACTGATAAGTTTAGTAACTTTTACGCAAGGAGTTTTGCTATATATTAATGATGCTAAAAACTTGTTTGCGTAAAGTATACGTGTTGTTAGTACCTCTTATCAAATAGAAAAATAATGATAACTGCAAGTATACAGTTGCGATGTAGTTTTAAAAGATATCGATCCCACAGGGAAGGATCTAAATATCAAATAGGGAAAAAGGATAAAGAATATAAAATGTATTGATAATTTTGGATAGGAGGGTTAGAATGAAGAATGAGTTAATATAGATATGAAAAATTAGAGAATCTAAATATATAGATTTTCCCTACGAAATAAGGATACCAAAGAAAACATGCAAGTTCAACAAAGATGTTACGATTCACTCAGATGTTCGATTATTCACCGCAGAGTAACACATGAAATGACTTTTCTAAACCCAGCGCAAACAAATTAAGATAATTATATAAACCTAGACAACATCAATACTATGCTTCGTACATGTCGCTCTCACATAGCCACATTTAACAAGTTACCATTCCAAAAATGTTGGCTCACTAAAAAGTATTATATCATAGATCTAGTGATTATACATGATATTGTTAACCCTGAAACTACTCTTAAAATTAACTCCAACCCATATAACTTGATTAATATAAAAGAATTAACACAAAATAAGCATTATAGCACATAGACAAATCATAAACTTTGAAATAGAAATTACAAGTAGAAAGCAAAGCAAAGTTGTAAGGTATGTAAGTGAAAGCTAAAGTTGATCAAACCATATCCACTCTTTAATGGGAGTCATCAATTCTCGCAATTCCTACGTCTGCTTTGAATTTGGTCTGAGCCCATACAAAACCTCCACTAGGATGCTATTCTTTGCGAATATCAAACAAACGAATATTGAAGAACGAAAACTTTTATTGATAAGTGATTTGCAAGTACACTTATACAACAATCGCTTGAGAATATAAAGAAATCTAGTGTTCGAAACAAGGATTCGAATCACTTAAACATTTTCTCGCTAACACTTATGAATGCAGCGAATTCTCTATCTATACACACACTATATCTAACCTTGATCTTCTTGCCACATCCACTGCATGAAATTTGTGATGTTTGGAGCCCTATTTTTAGAATTCGAAGGGTTGCATCTATCCAAATGGAGAGTCACATCCATTGGTGAATGATTACATCACTTCATTGTGATTGGTTTAGAGGCTTCAATCTAATCCACAACGGATAGGCACCTTTTAATGGTTGGTTAACTTCTGATAAGTGTCTATTCGTTGGTAGTTAATGTCGATTGATCATGCTTATCTAGCGACTGGTAGTTAAGAAGATAAAACAAGAAAACTATTCAAGTCGCGATCACGATATACAAGTCGCAACCGTGAAACTTTGATTGGTAGAATTCTGTTCTGAAAAAGAACATGTCATGATCGCGAATGGTTGTCGCGAATCTGAATTGCATTTTTCTTCAGAATTCTCCTTGCAACTTCACGATCGTGATATGTGATTCGCGACCATGAATCTTTTATTTGTAGATTTCTGTTCTAAAGAAGAATAGGTCACGATCGGGAATGGTTGTCGTGACCGTGAATTGCATTTTTCTTTAGAATTCTCCTTGCAACTTCACTGATCTTTGACAGCATCGATCCTAAGCCAAATCTATATGTTCTACGCATCTTTTAGCACCTTTTTCACTCTTTTTCATAGAATTCCACTTTAGATCATTTACTCCCAAGATTTACCTAGTATCTGCATTTGTATTGAAAAAGACTACATACCATGTGAAATCTTTTATATGAAGTATTAAAATTACTTAAACTATAGTGTTTAATGTGTAAAATTAATATGATAATAAGTGTAACTATACACTTATCAGGTATGCAAGTGAAAGGTAAAGTTGATCAAATCGTATCCACTCTTTATTGGGAGTCGTCAATTCCCACAATTCATGAATCTACTTTGAATCTGGTCTCGACTCTTACAGAAACTCCGCTAAGAAGCTATTCTTTGTGAATCTTAAATAAAAGAATGTTGAAGATTGAAAACTTTTAGTGATAAGTAATTTGCAATTACACTCATACAACAAACCATCGAATTTCTGTAGAAATATAATGATTGAAATAGGAATCGAATAATTGATACATTTTTCCAACTAAGACATTGAATGTAGCGAAATCTAGATATTATACTCTTAGTCTATACACGCACATTATCATTCAATGCCTTCTAGTCATGCCATAACCATGTACATAAAATTGTTGAGTTTTGAGCCCTATTTATAGAGTGTGAAAGGTTGCGTCTATCCAAACGAAGAGTCATGTCCATTGGCGAAGAGTTATATCACTTCAATATGATTGGATGCAAAGATTCATCCTCATCCATAATGAAAAGGAAAATTTTCATGATTGGTTGACTTCCAAAAGGTGTCTTTTCTGTTGGTAGTTGATGGTGGTTGATGGACGTTAATCATTCTTATCCGGCGGTTGAAAGAAGAGAAGAGTTGAACAAAAACCATCAAGGTCACGACCCTGAATACTTGGTTGGCAACTTTTTGTTGTGAAAGTTAACAAGTCACGATCGCAATATATGTGTCATGATCATGACATGCCTTTTTCACATGATTCCTCTTTAGGATTTCTACCGATATATGACTTTGTTCATTTTACTTCCAAGACCTACCTAGTTTCTGCATTTGCATCAAAAACAAATATACACCACATGAAATATTTTATATGAAGTATAAAATGAAACAAAACCATATGTTTAATGATTGAAAATGTCATGATAATAAGTGTAATTATACACTTATCACACCCCCACATTTAACTGTTAACTTGTCCTCAGTCCTGGAGCTACTACTGAAGTGGCGAAAGTAATATCCAAGGTTAGAGGCATTCAAAGAAAGAGAACTACCGAATCTCACTCCAAAAGAAATGCTCTAATTGTGAGCAGCGAGGAGGATAATGATGACATGGAGGTCATCAACCAAGAAGAATTTTCTCTTCTTAGGGAAACATTTAAAGCCCCCTTCACACTCAGCAAATTGAGACTCTTCCATCTCAGACTTAGTTACTTGAGGCTAACCCCTCCTTGGATCAAACAGCCAACCAACATACATTAAAATTCTTCCCCCATTTTTTCTTTAAATCCTTCTCAAACTCCCTTTGTAAATCCTGAATAACCTTCTTGTGTAAATTCTCAAATACTAACTTCTACTATAAATTCTCCTTCCGAAAATTCTTCTCCTGTAAATTTCTCAAAAATTCAACTATTCCACTTCTAAATACTTAAACCTCAATCATTCCCTCTCCTATCAAATCTAAACCAACTTCTACTCCTTCATCTCAAACTGTATAAAATACTTCTACACATACCCTTTCTTCTAACCCATCCACTACCCCTTTTATCCTTCTGATTAGAGAAGTTCTTAAAGTTGAGAACTCTGCTCAGCAAGGAAAAGCAAGTGAGGAAGTTACCAAGGCAAATTTTATAGTTGTGGAAGCAACTCCCCCCAGCAGCAAGCCAGTCCAAGAGGACTTGGTTGATTCAGCCATTTTGGCACATATTAGGGAGTTGTCCAGGAAGAAATTCCCAACTCTCCAAAATGTTGTTGAATTGAATGGTGCGGTAAGCCAAGTGCTACAACATAATAATTGATGGACTTGTCCACCAAGAAAAAGGTGAAGCTTCTTGAGTTTGATAAACACTCCATCATTCCCTCTATATTCAAGGGAGCCTGTACACCATAAGAAATCATCTAGCAAAGGAAAGCGCTAAAAGCCTCGTGGATAAAATGGCGCTAATCTGAACTAGGATGACTGACTCTATAGCTCAGCTCAACACAGCCATCTTTGTATCCCAACGTCTATTGTCATTACCAATGTAGTGGCAGGAAAATTGAAAGGTAGTGTAGATTTTACCGCGGAAAAACTGAATAGTTTGAATGCCACCTTGGCAACTCAATCTATGCAGTTTCACAAGTTTGGTGAAGAGTAAACCAAAATAAAGACAAGCACTGATAATAAGATCACCAAGTTATCCAAGTCAATAGGTGTAAATAAAGATCTCGAGCACTTCATGTGCAGGTTGATGGAGAAGATGTCCAAGCTGATGGTCAACTATCACAAAAAGGTTGATGACATGATTAGAACAATTGAAAATGCTTCTAAGAGAATGGACAAACTAGTGCTCAACTTGGATGCACTTGGAGATAAGCTTGACTCAACCTGTAAACTTATCAATGACAATACTGAAGAAAGAATAGAAAGCCTTAGTAGAAGCAAGGGGCAAATTGTTTTTTGAGCCTACTAAGTCCCCTGACCCTATAACAGTCTTTCAATGTACAAGAGCTAAATTCCCTAAAGGTTTATCTTCATGATATGCAAACTAATGTAGACCAGCTAGTGATTACTAGTATGTATGATGCAAGGGACATTGAGTTCACAGCCAAGTCTACTACTCTCGACTCCTTTAATTTTTGTCTTAAACTAAAGCAGAACCCTAACCTATTATAGACTAAAATATCTTACTTTAGATATTAGACCTTTAAGAAAGGACTAAAAACTCTCAATCTAAAGATCCCTAATTCAACATATGAATTAAAATGCTTATGATGGATTGATCAAAGAAGCAACAAGAATAAGAGTCAAATAACTTATTTTGAGCCCTATTCTTAATGCAAAAATAGGAACCAAGATAACCTCTCAAGCTCTCAAACAAGAAATGAAATTGCAACAATGATAATATTATTAAGATGAAGTCTTGAATAGGAAATTACAAGCTTATTTATAGGCTTTTTCAACACCCTTAGAGATAAGGAAATAAACATATCTAATTAAAAGATAACTATCTAGCCTATGGAAAAATTAATGATAATTGGATGACTTAAATAAAATATAATCAAGGTAAAAAAATGCAAAATTCATCCAAAACAAGGCTAATTTTAAGGTGCCTTAATTGTTAGATTTAATCTTATTTTGTTTCCATATGGCCTGTTAATTATTCTAGCATAAAACCTTATTATGTTCTAACCAAATTTAGTAGCCATAATCAAATTTCTAATTAAAAAAACAAGAAAATATAATGTCTTGCTCATTTCCTTGTTCTTCAGATTAATTATGAACTTGCATTTCTTCAACATTCTTTATGACGAATGTTTAAAGAGCTTGTTTCAGCTCCTTGTCCTTCTTCCTTGTGATTGGGCCTTCTGGCAAGGCTAGTCCATCCTCATTGGTTCTCTTAGTGGTGCTCATATCATCCCCTCCCTCTTGAAAATGATCTTGAATATGAAACATAATCAAATGGAGATAAATTAGAAACATTGAAAGTAGCACTAACACCATACTCATCTGGTAGATCAATTTTATATACATTGTCATTGATCCGTTCTAGAACTTGGAAAGGTCCATCTCCTCATGCATCAAGCTTGTATTTCCACTATATAAGAAAACTCTTTACGCATATGGATCCGAACCCAATCACCTAGTTCAAATGTGATTTTCTTGCAACCCTTATTGGCTTATTTTGCATACATGCGATTTATTTTCTCTATATGCTCACATGCTTTGAGATGCATTGCTTTCACCAAATCAGACTTTGATTTCCCATCTAAATTTATCAATTCAATCAAAGGTAGAGGCATTGATTCTAAAATAGTTAATGGATTGAAACCATATACAATCTCAAAAGGAGAAAAACTAGTAGAAGAATGAATAGCACGATTATAAGCAAACTCAACAAATGACAAACATTCTTTTCAAGTTTTTAAGTTCTTTCCAACAACAGCACGAAGCATAGTTCCCAAAGTTCTATTCACAACTTCTGTTTGGCCATTAGTTTATGGATGACAAGTAGAAGAAAACAAAAATTTAATTCCCAATTTACCCCACAAAACATGTCAACAATGACTAAGGAACTTATAATCTTGATCAGAAATAACAATCCTAGGTATACCATGTTATCGGACTACTTCCTTGAAAAATAATCAACTATGTTTGTTGCATCATCAGTTTTATGGCAAACAATGAAATGATCCATTTTTCTAAATCTATCAACAACAACAAAAACGCTATCTTGACCTTGTTTTTTCTTAGGCAACCCTACAACAAAGTCCATAGATAGATCAATTCTGGGTTCATTAAGTACATGTAAAGGAGTATACAACCATGTGGTTTACACTTAGATTTAGCTTGTTTGCATGTAAAACATTGACTACACACTTTCTCTATAGATTTTCACATATTAGTCCAATAAAAATGTTCACTAATCCTATCTAAAGTCTTTTGAATGTCCCATCAATCCTCCAGAATGTGATTTTATAACAAGCAATTTACACATTTAACAAACAGGTATGCATATTTGTTTTCATCTAAAAAAAACCCATCATGCAAATAAAACTTGTTAAATGCTCCATGTTCACATGCCATAAGATTATCACAAAAATCAGAATCATTGTTTACAACTTCTTTGAATGATAAAATCCTAATAACTTAGAACTAAGCACAGAAATTAATGCAAATCGTCGAGATAATGCATCAGCCACAATGTTCTCTTTTCCTTGCTTATATTTAATCACATATGGAATATTTTCAAGGAATGAAACCCACTTACCATGTTGCTTATTAAACTTACATTGTCCTTTCAAATGCTTAAATATTGATGGTCAATGTGAATAACAAACTCTTTTGGCTGCAGGTAATGTTCACAAACTTAAAGAGCTCTAATGAGGGAATAGATATCTTTATCATAGGTTGAATAGTTCAAATATGCTCCACTTAACTTTTCACTAAAATATCCAATTGGTTACTTCTCTTGTATCAAAATAGCATCAATACCAATCCTAGAAGCATCACATTCAATTTCAAATGTTTTATAAAAATTAGGTAATCTTAAGACAGGAATAGAAGCGGGCTTATCTTTCAAAGTGTTAAGTGCATGTTCTTGTTCTTTACCCCAACAGAATCCAACTGATTTTTAATAATCTCATTAAGAGGTGAAGCAATGGCACTAAAATCTTTAACAAACTATATATAGAAGCTAGCTAAATCAAGAAACGATCTTACCTCACATGCATTTTTATGTGTAGGCCACTATTGGATTGATTTTACCTTTTCATTATCAACTTCAACTCCTTGTGAACTAATAACAAACCCTAAGAAGATTACTCGATTAGTGCAAAAAGTTCATTTCTCAAGGTTAGCATATAACTCATGTTCACATAATTTCTACAAAGTAAGCCTAACGTGCCTAGTGGGATCAGCCATATTTCGACTACATATTAAAATATCATCAAAATACACAACCACAAATTTCCCAAGATAATCACGTAAAACATGATTCATTAGTCTCATAAAAGTGTTAGGGGCATTAGTTAAGCCAAAAGGTATCACCAACCATTCATATAAACCATATTTTGTTTTAAAGGTAGTTTTCCATTTATCATCTTCTTTCATCCTAATTTGATGATAACCACTTTTTAAATCAATTTTAGTCAACAAAATAGATCCACAAAGTTTCTCAAGCATGTCATCTAATCTAGGGATAGGATGGCGATACTTCACTATTATTTTGTTGATGACATGATAATCAACACACATTAGCATTGTTCCATCTTTCTTTGGAACTAATAACATGGGAACAACACATAGACTTAAGTTCTCTCGAACGTGTCCATTGGCAAGAAATTCGTCAAATTGTCATTGTAACTCCTTTGTTTCCTCTAGATTAGTTCGATACATTGGTCTATTTGGAATTTGAGCTCCAGGAACCAAATCAATTTGCTATTCAATCCCACGAATAGGTGGTAACCCATGTGGTATTTCTTCGAAAAAGACATCATTGAACTCCTTCAACAACATAGAGAAGGAACTGGGCAAATCATTATTGGGGTTAGTTTCAATCATGAAATTTGAACGAAACCGTAATAAAATAGTAGCTCTCTTTCCTAATCTTTATAATAAAAAGAAATTTTATTTACATTTTCTCTCTTCTCACTCTGCTCTCCATTGACCTCATCACTCATTAACTTTTTCTCTCCTGCACAGTTCTCATTTTTATCCTCACTAATGCAGTAACTCCCCATTAGGCCAAAATGACTTTTCTTTTTACTAATAGCCTCTTTTCTCACATTCTTTTGTGTTGCCTCACTTTCCTTAACCAATTTTACAGATTGTTGCAGTTTAACTTGATCCGCATAATCATCTTTAAGAGACAAAGGTACAAGGGTATGTTTTACACCATTATACTTAAGTGAAATTCTATTGGTCAAACAACAATGCAAAGATTATCTATCAAATTACCAAGGTCAGCCTAATAACAAATGACTAGCTCACATGGGAATTAGATCAAAAGCAATCTCATTAACATAATTTCCAATAGAAAAAGAAACATTAACCCTTTTCATGACTTTCACTTCACCACTATCATTTAGACATTACAGCTTATAAGGTTGAGGGTGAATAACTGTTTTTAGTCCTAATTTATCAATTAAAGTACTAGAACAATTAGTTTGACTACCCCCATTGAGTATTAGACTACACACCTTTCCACTTACCAAACAATGAGTATTAAATATGTTTTCTCTTTGGTTAAGTCCTTCTTTAATATACATGTTTAAAGCACACATAATAACTAAGGAATCGCCTTGCATGAGATACTTTAAACATTCATCATCATCACACTCTTTTAAAGATGTCATTTCAAGTTTAGTTTCACTTTCAAGCATGATTTCATCTCCATAATTATCATGGCATGTTTATTGACATATTCATTAGCATAATGTCCATTCCCTTTACATTTAAAATATTGGATGTCCCTTGTGTGCTTTTTAGGTCCTGCTTTATCATTTGATTTAAGTGTTTCTTTTGTAGTGATCATACCTTGTGAAGTTGAATTTCTATCAAACTTCTTGGAATCAATCTTTGTGTGTCATTTGCACCCTCATTGAAAGTTGGGATTTTGGGCAGCATTGTGAATGGGAAATCTTCGCTTCTTTTTTTATCTTTCAAATTTGACTACCACACTTATCGTGTCTTCTAAATCAAAAACTAGTTGCAATTCAACTACATCAGCAATCTCTTTGTTTAGACCTCAAAGAAGCCAAAAAATGGTTCGGTCTTCATCCTCCTTAATATTGGCTTTTATCATGAGCAACTCCATCTCTTTGGCATAATCATCTACGGTGTTTGATCCTTGGGTCAATCATTGGAATTGATGGTGTAATTCTCTATGATAGTATGTTGGAAAATACTTCTTTCTCATGACCCTCTTCATTTCTTCCTATGAACGGATTGGTAATTTTCCATTTCTCCTCGAACTTATCTCCAGCTCATGCCACCATATTAGTACATAATCAAGAAAATTCAAGAGTAGCAAGCTTTACCTTTTTGTCATTGGAGTAATTTGGACAAGAAAATACAATCTCAATTTCCTCTATCATTCAAGGTAAGCATCAACATCAGCCTTTCCAGAGATGCTTGGAATCTTCATTTTGATCAAATTCATGTTGTTGTCAACTTGTGGAATTTGGCCATTATTTCTCCTTGGTCTCATCAATGTTTCATTATTTTCCTCTTACTCATCCTCTTGCTAATCTTCTTCTCTCCTTTCTTCTCTTTTTTGATCATTTCTTGAACCAATTCTAAAGATTCTAACTGTCCGTTTATTTATTGTAAACTCTCTATGATAACTTTTAGTAAATCAATTTGATCATTAGTGTGACTAGTTTCAACCATGGTATAAACAATATCACTCACTCTCGTGTTTACTCTCAAACACTCACACTTGGTTCAAACATTTTCACTTTATAATATAAACCTAGAAATAGAAATGAGACTCTTTATATATAGGAAATAAGGAATAAAGCATAACAGCAAAGGATAGGAAGTAAAACTAAAAGCAAATTGACATAAAAAAATGAAAAAAAATATCAGCACATAAGAAGAAGAATTTTATCTACTTTGTGTGTATACTATTTTAACAATGAGCAATATGTCAAACTATACGTATTTCAGGCTAATAGACGAAAAGACTCTAAGTCATAAACTAAGATTGAAACAAATTACAAGAAAGATGTGTTCAAGCACGAGTTTCTTCCTAAGCTCCAAGCTTAGGTAAACCAAAATTATTGTAGACTCAATAAAATAACTAAGCAAAGCAAGTAAATAACAAAAAGACTCACATAATGAGTACAAACTATTTTGAGGAAGCCGAAAACCCCAAATCTTCACAAGTATTCAAAACAATCTTTTTCAAACTCAGAACATATTTATATGATCAGAATTAAGGCATAAAATCATATGATAATGATGGAAATCAC
The DNA here is from genome assembly GCA_949673415.1 of Euphorbia schlechtendalii. Taxonomy (NCBI): domain Eukaryota; kingdom Viridiplantae; phylum Streptophyta; class Magnoliopsida; order Malpighiales; family Euphorbiaceae; genus Euphorbia; species Euphorbia schlechtendalii. The sequence continues at coordinate 16,686 of CATIWQ010074950.1, read as the reverse complement.
AAAATGTTTCAAATCACCCCAAAAATTGTTAAGAACTATCAACAACAAACTTGTTTCTTTTTTTTCTTTTTTTAAATTTCTTCTTTTTTTTATATTTTTTATCAACAATAAACAATCACTCTAAACACTAATACTTAGATGTTATAATGATACAAGGTAATGAATTCATAATTAGTAACAAAAAATAATAACAGCAACCCCAAAAACGTTTTAGGATAGTTAAGAGTGTTTAAACCCGAACCATGCTCTGATTACCAAATGATGCGGAAAATCAACCTATTATAGACTAAAATGCCTTACTTTGGATATTAGACCTTTAATAAATGACTTAAAACACCCAATCTAAAGAACCCTAATTCAACTTGTGAATTAGAACACTTATGATGGATTGATTGAAGAAGTAGTAAGAATAAGGGTCAAATAACTTGTTTTGAGTCCTATTCTTAATGTAAAAATAAGAACCAACATAACCCGTGAAGCTCTCAAAGAAGAAATGAATTGCATGGAAATAATGAAAGTATTTAGATGATGTCTTGAATGTGAAATTACAAGCTTATTTATAGGCTTTCTCAATAGCCTTAGAGATAGGAAAATAAACCAATCTAATTAAAAGAGAAATATCTGGCCTATGCAAACAAATTAATGATAATTGGCTAACTTAAATAGAATATAATCAAGATAAAAAAATAAGCAAAATTTGTCCAACTGAATTAGGTTAATTGTCTGGTGCTTTAATTTATCAGATTTAAGCTTATTTTGTTTCTATGTGGCCTATTAATTATTCTGCATAAAACCTTATTTTGTTTAACTCAAATTAGTGAACATAATCAAATTTCTAATGAAAAAAAAAGAAAATATAATGTCTTCCTCAATATGACAATTTGTACACTTATCATTTCCTCATTCTTCTCTATTATGAACTTGCATTTCTTCAACATTCTTTATGACATATATTTGAAGTGCTTGTTTCAGCTCCTTGGCCTTCTTCCTTGTAATTGGGCATTGTGGTAAAGTTGGTCCATCCTCCTTGGTGCTCTTAGTGGTGCTCATATCATGAACAAATAGTTAAGGCACAGATATACAAGAGGGAGATAGTAGTTGAAGATGCTCAAAGGGTGGTTCAATGTTGGTCCGAAGTAGCTTAAATAACATAGTAGAGGGGGGTGAATGTAGTTTCTTGGTTCTTTTTGGATTTATGAAATTCTTTTCCCAAGTTCAGTTTTTAGATGCATGCTGAGTAGCTCATGGTGAGTGCATGTCTAAAAGCTATAAACTACTCAACTTAGCTCACCTAGTTTATCTTCAACCACTACTGAGTACTTCACTCATCTTGGTTTGGTTTTTAAAGCTTAATGATTAAAATAGAGAGAATGATGAATGAGCAAGACACTATAAAGATAAGCAATAAAGGATAGAAACTTAACACCTGAGAATTTATCCTGGTTCAGCCTCGAGCCTACCTTCAGTCCCCAGATTCCATTTCAAGGTTTAATCCACTAGTGTTTCTTTCCTTCCTTAGGCAGAGAAGCCTTTATAGCAGGTATAAATAATTACAAAAAGTACCTTCCTTTCTAACTATCTCTCAAACCCACAATTTAGGTATCCTTCCTAAATTATCACTTAGATTTTTGAATAAGAACTGCAAACTAAGGAATTCAACTTACAAAAACACGTTGAATCATTTTACAATGTTAAATCTAAGATTTTATTCTCTTTATTATAAACAGATTGATCAATTTGCATTTACTTAGAATGCTTGATTTGGATTTTCTGAATGCTGGAAATATTTTGATAGTATTTCATCTCTTAAAAGGTCAAGGTGATTCACCAAGTTTGAATATCTACTTCAGTCTTCTATTCATGCTTGAAGGTCTTGGAAGTAGTCGTTGTAGATTTTTCATCTTGAGTTTATCTTCAATTTCTCTTCTCTTCATAGCTTTCAAATTTGTTCATTTGAAACAAATTCAAGGATGTTTAGAGATGGAGAATTCAAAAATTGAGGTGTGAGATTAATCCATTAATCTTGATGCATAAAAAACTCATTTACTGAAAGAAATTCCATTCTGATAGAGAGGCGCATGAGATTCAACATGGAAGCTTGTGATTTGTCAAATTGCTGACGTTGTTGAATTACACGGAGACACTGAGAAATGGCGCATGTTAAAAGATCCCTTTTATCATGAACTTTAGTGAGGAATCTCTAACATTCTGTATTTGCACCATTTTGTTTGAGGACCTCTTGAAATATCTTCTTTAATTTCAGTGCTTTTTCTCCTGAAAAGCATCAAAGAAATATTCCTTCTCTCATAGATAATGTAAAAAGCATGTGTGTCATTATATTCTCTACGTGTCAAAGAACTCAACTTTTGAAAAATAAAAGCTACTCAGCTTCGTTGAGTCTATATCTTGTAAACTATGTAATACTAAGTTGTACTCAGCTTTTCTTACTCTAAGCCATAACTTAATTAAAAACTCAATAAACTGAGTTGTTTTCCCTTAAACAAACTCAAGTAAGCTTGTTTAATTAAGAGTCTACTTAATATTCATTTAATTTCATTATCCTAGATAGTTTGTTATCTTCAAAACATTTTAAGTACTATGAAGTACTATTAACTTGGGCTTAGCAATCTCCCCCATGTTAGAACAAATAACAAATAAGGTACCAGGAGAAATAAATTGAATAAATAGTTTAAAGATAAAGAGTTACCTAATAAATGATGTAACATTCCCCCATGCTAATTGAACTCCTTAGCCAGTGTGGGCTCCCCCATATTGAGTGGATTCTCTTCAGTTAGCTTAACTCCCCCATACTTAGTGGAATTTTCTTCAAAAATGGGACTTTGTCTTACTTCATCATTTCTTTGAGGTTGGTCTTTTCGTTGATTCTTGCAATAGTTTAAGCCGAAATTACATAGAAAAATATATTAAGTTAAGAAGATCTTATCTTTAGAATAGAAACAAACTTGACTTTTTGATTAATAACAAAAAGTTAGGCAATACACAAATTATTTTCTACACTAAGTGTTTACATTGAAGCCATTATAGAAGTTTAGATCTATACTAAAGCTATCTATGAAATTGAGAAGAAGATGGCCCACCGCCTTTTGGATAGCTGCTTTGATAGTATTGTTTATGTTGTTATTGTTGATGTTGTTGATGCTGAGACTATTGCTGTTGTTGAGGTTGAGGATGATGAGGTCTTTACGAGAGAGAATGATGATATTGTTGTGCGATCCTCATTGCATCTTTAACTAATTTTTGCCCCTTTGTTATCTAGCCTTTCACAATTTGATCCAGACATAGATTAAAGGAGTTGAGAGCATACTAGAAGTCATCTTACTTTCCTATGATGGCCAGATATACCTATTTCTCTAGCCACTCTTTCCCTTTGAGCGAAAGGTTATCTTGATCATTGAGCTCTTTAAGAAGTAGATGGTGACACTAGGAGAGATTAGCAATTTGATCAAATCATTAACTGGAAAACTATTGAAAGCATTGTAGCAGACCTTTGAAATCTGTATCAGAAAGTGCTATCTTCAGCTTGGCTCCCACGTTCTTATTTTCTTAATAGGGTCTTAATTCATCCTATTATGGATAAAACACCTTACAAGCTTTGAAAGGGGTGCAAGCCAAAAGTTGGATATCTCATATCTTTTAGATGTAAGTGTTATATTCTTAACACTTAGGAGAAACTAACCAAGTTTAACCCAAAAGGAGACTGAGGAATCTTTCTAGGTTATTCATCAAGTAGCACCGCATATCGAGCTTATGTAAAGAGGACTAGACTTCTTGAAGAATCTATGCATGTAGATTTTGATGAAGGATAAATTATTGCTAGAGGAGAATACAATGATGATGTTCGTGAAGTTATCAATGTGCTTGAGAATCCAAACTCGGTACAAGTAGAAGATCAAAACGACATTAAAGAAGTTGCTTCAAAATTCAAGCTATCAACTTTAACGAAGATGCTCAATCTCAACAATAGCAAACTAGTCAAGAGATTCAAGAACCAAATTTAAATCTTCCCAGATAGATTAGAACTCATCGTAATCATTCAATTGATTATATTATAAATGATGTTCATATACTTGTTATGACTAGAGACCAACTCAATAGAATGACCAGTCATCCAACATTCATATCATAAATTGAACCTTCTAGATGCTAAATTTAATGACTACAAGATGATAGCTATGCAAGAAGAGTTTGACCAATTCAAACAAAATGAAGTATGGGATTTAGTTCCCAAACCTAGAGATAAATCCACCATTAGAACCAAATGGATTTTTAAGAATAAACTAGATTAAGATGGAATTGTTGTAAAAAGTAAAGCTAGACTTGTTGCTCAAGGATACAATCAGTAAGAAGGAATCAATTATGATGATACCTATGCTCTTGTAGCCAAACTTGAAGCCATTAAGAATCTCTACGCTTTTATTTTTCATACGAACTTTAATCTTATTCAAGTGAATGTTAAGTGTACCTTCCTAATTAAATATATTCAAGTAGAATTTTATGTTTGCTAACCTCTTGGTTTTAAAGATCCAAAACTTCCATATAATGTCTACAAGTTGAAGAAAACTTTGTAGGAATTGAAGCAGGTGCTTTATGCTTGGTTTAAAAGACCAACTAACTTTTTGCTCAGTAAATGCTATGTTTGATGGAAAACATATACAAATTTGTTTATCAAGTGAAAGAAGAAAGTGTTGTTAGTCCAAATCTGTGTGGATGATATCATTTTTGGAGTAGCTAGTGAAGACCTCTGCAAGGATTTCAATAAGTAGATGAAGAGAGAATTTGAAATGTCAATGATGGGAGAATCAAATTTCTTTCTTCGAATGTCAATTAAGAAAAGTGATGATGGAATCTTTATATGTCAATTAAAATATGCCAAGGAAGTTTTATAGAAGTTTGACATGGAGCAATAAAAGCCAATGTCAACTCCAATGACCACAAATACTATCCTAAGCAAAGATGAGGCTGGTAAACCTACAGACAATAAGTTATACAGAGGTATTATTGGTTCACTTCTTTACCCAACTACTAGTAGGCATGATATTAAATACTCTATATGTTATTGTGCATGCTATAAAGCTGAACCTAGAGAATCTCACCTAGCAACTATCAAGAGAATTCTCAAGTATTTGCAAGGTTAATTGATGCAGGATTGTGGTATCCTAGTAACTCAAAATTTTCTCTTAAAGGATTCACAAATGTTGATTATTGAATAGATAAACTTGACTAGAAAAGCAACACGGGTGGATGTCATTTTCTAGGAGAATGCTTAGTCTCTTGGTACAATAAGAAGCAAACTTATGTGTGATAATAAGAGCACTATAATATCCAAGAATTAAGTTCAACATGCTAGGATGAAACATATCAATATAATACATCACTTCACAAGGGATCATATGCTAAGGGGAGATGTCAAGCTGGAGTATGTTCCATTAGAGGAATAGAGAAAAGATATCTTCACCAATCCCCTCGCTAAAGAGCAATTCAATTTCCTGAGGAAATTGATTGGAATGAAGATTTTAATCTAACGTGTAATCAGGTTTTATCATGATGACCTAATAATGTTAAGTCAATCTTATTACTCAGTTTCTTAACTAAGTTGAAAACGTTATCATTTTACTAGTTATTATTCGAAATTTAGTTTTAAATACTAATTGTACTTTGAGCATGTATCAACTTATTTATCTAAATGCACCATTTTGTGAAAAATAGTAAGGCAGTTAACATATTATCTAATCTCACTATTAATTTTTCATCATGTTGTGTAAGGGTCACACGTAGCAAAGATAGGTTTCTTCGTCTATAAAAGGAGAATTGTAGAAGATGAATAGTTGCTTACAATCTTTTGAATTGCAAATTTTTTTTGAAAAAATATTTCAATCTTCTAAAGTCTCTATTAATAATGGCATCATCAAGTTTAAATCAGTCTAAGTCTAATTAAAGAAATTTGCCAAGAGCTTCGGTTATGCTAGAAGATTGAATTATTCTCATTCAATGAGATTTTAAGAAGAACATTTCAATCAGAATTGGGGAGAAAACCCATACAATATTCTTAATAAGGAACTATCTAGTATCCAATTGGATATAAGAAGGATTCAAGGATGGAAATCGCCACATAGTACACACTACATGTTGGTGAGACAGTAACAAATGGCGATCTGAGTTGGTGGATGAAGCAACATCTTAGAGTGTTATTTGATTTGGATATTACAGCAATCCCCACCTTAATGAAGTAGTTTTATTGGCATCTCTATTTAGTTCGAGGATTGCCTAATGTCTTAATGACATCAGTAGATGGAAAGTCTTTAACTATCACTCCCACTCTAATAGTGTATCTAATTAGGATGAAGTTAAAAGGCACTGAGCTAAGAAAAGTTGGAGATAAAAACCTAGTGGTGATTCTTGAGGAGTTTGAGCACTCGAAAGATTAGGTTAGCGAAGAGATCATGGCCATAGCTATGTAATGGAGAGGAAGAGATGCACACAAGCTCATTGTGAAGTATTTGGTACCTAAGATTAGCTATGTATCAAGCTACTCAAATTTTGAGAGGTGCATTATATGATGTTGAACTCAAATATTTCCTCCACTCTTTATGGATAATCAACTTCTGAACAATATATTATCACATTAAGGAAGAAGGTGCACTAGTTAAACCCTATATCTGTTGAAAAATCTTCTCATTAAAAAAATTCCCTCATGATCTTACCTTAACCCTAGCCTGACATTACAACCCTCTAAAGACCTCTTGATAAAACTTGTCTTTTTCAACACAATAGTGGTGGAGACTTGACTGATTGGCTAGACTATGGTCTAATACTTTTTTAGTTTTGTTGAATGAGGGAATGTCATATAAAATATCCTGATAATGAGTTAGAGTGAAATCTTGTAAGGCTTTTTTACCTTGTTTGCTTCTTTGTTGAAGTAAAAAGGTTTAAGCTTTCTTAAGTTGCATGTTTTTCATGGTTATTATGAACCACTTTGTCAAAGGTATCCTAGTCATATTGTTGATTTATGAATATGCACTTGAAATATGAATTACAAGTTATTTCTTGATTGCTTATGTTGAATTTTAGTAGTCGTTTGTCTCTTAGTCTATTATAGGATTACTTGGGGATAAGTAATCTTCAAGTGTGGGGGTATTTGATGAGTGAAAAATAGTAGTAGATAATCATGTATTAATGTGCTTAATTTATATAAGAAAAGTTTAGATTTTATCAGAGGATTTTATGATTTAAGATTTCCACCAGCTTTTGGAATATCTTCAAAGCTAAACATATGGACTCAGCTTTTAGAGGGAAAGTAAGAGCAAAAGGAGGTGGAAAGTTGAGAAGAAATTTGTGACTAGCAAGTGGGAGGCTGATGCGTCGTGTTCCATAGAAAGTGGAGAAAGATGTTATTTGTTAATTTCAAAAACTACCACTTCTAAAATCCTTTTGTATAAAATATCCGGATATTTAAAATTTTTTCGTAATGGCTAATATGCCATTAGCTTCTCATGAAAGCCACTTAATTAGCATTACTTAATACTTAATTAGTTAGTGAAATAAAATATCTATGTTTAATAGGTTTTTATATTTTATTATTTCTCTTTCCTTTGATTATATAAAGTCACTTCTTCTTCCTTTCCTAATAGCTCCCTCTTTAAGAATGTCATTTTCTTCTTCATTTTGTATTTTCATCTTTCGCAAAAAGAATTTTTGTCTTTATCTTCTTTCATTTATTATTATGTGTTAATTAGTTCTAGCAAGCAAGGTCTTCTTAGACAAATAGTTTTAGAGTTCTTCTAGCAGTATATATTATTTACTTAAATCTTGTAATGATTTTTGTTTGAATGTTTATTTGTAGTTGAGTTTAGGACTCAAACTCATGCTTAGTTATGGTATTAAAAATCAAGAGGAGACATAGTATAATGGAACACAAAAACACACATGTACCCCTTGAGATTAATGGGGTGAACACCTTTCTACCGAGAGGAGATAGGGGTGCATGCGGTTTTAAACATTGCTTAAATGCTTAATTGAAATTAATGCAAAGTTAATTAGCTTATTAAGGATTAATAGGAGACGCGCGTTAATGGCTTTAGAAACCAAGTAGATACTTAGAGGAGATCTTTGGGATAGAAGGTTAAAAGACCTTGGATCTTTGTTCTAAATCAAGTTTTACATGCTTTTCTTGAAAGGAGACCTTTTATATCTTATGAGTGGTTTAACTTGTGCTTTTATCATTTTATTTTCTTATTTTATTTAGTTTAAATTATCACAACTGACTGTAAATATAAAGAAATTCTCTAACCCAATCTACTAGGATGTCCTCTTACTCTTTATGCTTTTGGGAGCAACGAAATCACTTTGGGAATAATCACTTTCAAGATCAATGTAGTAAAGGTCCTTCATAGTATAACAACAATTATTTTGGAGGAAATTATCAGTAGAAGAGTTTTCAATAGCATAACAATGGTTTCAAAAATCTATATCAAGGATGTTACAACGGTGATAAAAATAAAATGAAGTGTTCCTTTTGCAATAGAAACCACATGGTGGTTAACTGTTGGAAGAACAATGGTTATCCACCTCATCTAAAGTAGAGGTTTGTCAAAGTTAATGTGGCAGATTCTTATATTGATATGGATCAAGAATATTATGAGAAAGAGATTTAGGGTACTAATCAATATTTTCAATGAGACTGAAGAGATATCTTTTGCTAATTAAATGCCAACAAAAAGCTTTACACTAACTATCTTTTCTCAAGAACTAGAACATATAGCAGAAATTGTTCATCAACAGAAGCAAGAAAATGTTCAACAACTGCCAGTCAATAATTTTGCACAAGTTTATGCAGCAACAACAATGTAGTAATAGAACAAAGAACATGTAATGGTGGATTACAATAACACAACTTCTACATTAGGTATAAAATCCTTAATTAACTCTAATTGGATTGGATTGTTGATGCAAGAATGCAAGTAGTCATATAACTAATAGTTTGTGTGATTTTTTCAATATGAAAAAGGTTAAAAACTGGTTTTTCTTATTGTTAAATAAGTTCACGTTACAAGCTATTCACATGAGAGACATTTATTTTACTAAACAATTGGTATTACATGATGTACTATGTGTTCCTACTTTTCAGTATTAGTTTGCTATTTATCACTAAGCTTTGTATTTCACTAAATTATGAAGTAGATTTTTCCTCTTTAAATTGCTTGATATAGGAAAATGCTATGAAGAGGATGATTAGTTCAGCTAAAGCTATAAATGGACTTTATCACTTGAATTTGATATATTTTTCATGTCTATACTTGAATAAAGAACTTTTTTTCTCCAATTTATAATTAGAATGACCTTTGGCACTATAGGTTGGGATATATATCAAATAAAAGACTAGAAACTTTGCAAAAAATGTTTCCTGATATTGATTTGAGTTCTAATTTTGCATGTGATATTTATCTGCAAGCTAAACAAAAGAACCTTTAATCTGTCTAAGACTGTTACGAAGATATGTTTGATCTTATACATGTAGAATTTTGAGACCCACTCTTGATTCTTTAGATGGATTAAAGTATTTTGTTACTATAGTTGATGAATTTACAAGTTTTACTTGGACTATAATGTAAAAAACTAAAGCAAAAGTTAGTTGGGTTGTACAAAAGCTTTATAACATGGTAAATACTTAGTTGAGTAAAAGCATTAAGGTGGTTAGGTTTTACAATGGACTAGAGTTTAAAATGAGTCGATTTTAAGCTTTAAATAGAATTTTGCATCAAACATCAAGTGCTGAAATACCACAACAAAATGGTGTAGTTGAAAGTAAACACCAATGTATCATGATTGTTTCTAGAAGTTTAGAGATGCAAAGTAGCTTGCCTATTATTTTCTGTAATTACTTTGTGGGTCATAAAGTGCATATGGTTAGTAGAATATCAACTCCTTTGCTTAATGGTATTAGTCCTTATGAGAAATTGTATGGAAAAGTTTCCTGAATATGAATATTTTAAGACTTTTGGTTACTCATGCTTTGTGAATACCTTAGCTAGAAATTGAACAAAACTTTGTAGTAGGGTAATAAAATGAGTCTATCTAGATTTTGCGGATTGAGTTAGGGGATATAGAGTTTATTGTCTAGAGGATCATACATTGTTATCTTTAGAGATGTGGTATTCCATGAGCATCTTTGTCCCTATTCTGTTGAAGAAAGTGACATCTATAAAGAGCCCGAAAACCAATATATAATGCAACAGATTGTAATAGTACAACAAATACTAATATATAGAATGATGGAAAAAAATATGTTAGAAAATACAAAATGCCTCGATATATAAAAGACTATCATGTAACTTTATTAGCTTCAAAAGAAACAGAGGCACTAGAAAGAAAAAACTCATATCATATATCATTTATTATTTCTCATGACAAGATTTCAAATAGATAGAGAACATTTTCATTACAAATCACAGCAAATAGTGACCAAAGACATTTTAGGAAGTAACTAATTTTAAAGAATGGCAAGAAGCAAGAAACAATGAAATTAAAGCTTTGGATGACAATAAAACTTGGGACATAGTTACATTGCATGAGGGAAAAACTCCCAAAGATGTAAATGGGTCTGCAGAATCAAAAGAAAAGGTGTTGGGATTGTGGAAAGATGTAAATCTAGGTTAGTAGCTTAGGGATATACACAACAACATGGAATAGACTACGTAAAAACATTTTCCCCCCGTGGCAAAAATAACAACTGTTAGAATGTTTTTAGCTATTGCAGCTAAAGAAAACTAATTTTTGGAACAATTGGACATCAATAATGCATTCCTTCATGATAGTCTAGATGATGAAATCTACATGGAATTACCTATAGGTATAAACTCATATTCTCCTAATGATGTATGTAAATTTAAATAATCACTTTCTGGATTAAAACAGGCAAGTAAATAGTGAAATTCCATCTTTAAACAATGAAAGATTTAAACAATTAGTAGCAAATCCTTCTTTATTTGTAATCAAAGCAAATATGTTTATTTAGCTAAAACTGAATATGTTGGTGACATAATTGTTTCAAGTAATCATGAGCAGGCAATTAAAGAAATTAAAATGTATTTGTGTAAATGCTTTAATATAAAAGATTTAAGAGAGTTGAAGTATATACTTGGATCGAAAATAGCAAGAAGCAACAGAGGGATACATGTTTATCAGAACAAATACACACTAGATTTGTTGGTTGAATAAGGCTTCATTGAATAAAAACCATGTTCAACTCTAGTCACTATTGATGTACAAGATTACACAAAGAGAACCGGAAGAGAATACAGGTTACTAGAAAATTGATAGGAAAACTACTTTACTTTATCAACATTAGACCTAATATCTCCTAATGCGGTTCAATAGCTATCACAGCTTTTAGAAGAGTCAGATGAAATCCACCTCACTACAACACACATTATACTTAGATATCTCAAAGGACATCCTACAAAAGGTCTTTTTTACTCAACAACAGCTAATAAACAAGTCAAAGCCTATACTGATTCTGATTTAGCGAATTGCAAAGAAATAAGGAAGTCAATAACAGGTGATTGCAATTTCATTGAGAAATTACTTGTGTCTTGGAAGTCTAAAAAGAAAAATACTATTTCCAAAAGCTCAACTAGGCAGAGTGTAAGGCCATGTCTACTACAGTATTTGAAATCCAATGGATGTTTTATTTACTAACAGATTTGAAAGTTCAAGTTGTCATTTTTGCACTTCTTTTCCGCGGCAATTCTTTAGCAATGCACATTGCCAACTATAAGGTTTTCTATGAGAGAACTAAGCACTTAGACGTAGATTGTCATTTTGTGAGATCCAAGGTGCAAGATGACATCATTCGTATCATGTCAGTCTCAACCAAGTTGTAGATGTCTTTACAAAGCTTATGCATTCTCAGATTAGAACTTATAAGCATCAATGAAATGATGTTCATCTTGAAAGTCGATGAAGAATTATTTAATTTATTATACAGTTTTAGTATTATGCTTAATTAACGAAAGTGTAAAATAAGAATTATGTAATTAGAGAATAAAACCATTGTAATTTAGGGGTTTTAGAGTCTTTTCCTTTTTTTTTTTTTTTAACATCTTTATATAAGGTTGCAAGAAACTTTGTAACTACTTTTTCTTTAGTCTTTCTTCTTATGATCAATTCAATGAAAATCTCTTCTAATAGATAAAGATAATTTCCTTATAATAACATATCTAATATAATTATTAGTTTTGTTGTATTTATGTTTCTTGAAATAACACAATCATGACAACTTGACAATATTGCTAGAAAAGTTTCTGGCTAATTGAATTTGATAATTGTTAAAGAAAACCTTTCATCATTTGTGTTCTTAATTAATCGACTTGGGAGCATGGGTTGAGTTTGGCTTCGGAGACAGAGAGTTGCGCTGCCTATGAGGTTGCTTACTAGTTGGGGTCCTCTTGAGGCTAATGACAGCTACGGGCTGTTCGTGGAAATTAAAATTTTGATTGCTAGAGATCAGAATGTGGTTGTGAAACACTTTTAGAATCTGCTATTTTCAATTATTCCAGGTTTATTGAACTAAACTGGATGGTGAATAAGTTGAAAATAACAGAGTTTTGCAGAGAAGAAAATGTCACGATGACTGGTTTAGTGGCGGAAATCCCAATTGGTGGTCATGCTTTCAATGACCCCGCATCACGGATACTCTATAATGCTTTATGGTTTGGCGGAAGTAAACTTACCCCTTTTGTCTTTACTTGGCTATTAAGGTTTTTCTCTTTATATTTGGTGAGCAAATATTAAGGTTTTTCTCTTCCTATGAGAAAAAGAAAGAAAACCTTCATAATTTACTGTATATTGATTGATACAGTACATGTTCTTAGAAAATTTTGAAACGATTTTCTTTTTAGAAGGGACGAAATTACCACATTCCTTTTTAAAAGTCATTATGAATTTTTATCTTCAATTCGGATATAATTTGTTTAAAAGTTGATATTGCTTAACTGGAATAATGGATTTGGATTCTCTAAATTTGAAAATTGGTGAATTTGTATATTTTATTTAATCTCAATCATATGTTAAGTATTAATGGTTGAAATTTATTTCATCGTGAATCTTACAAATAACTAAAAATTGAATCTACACCATTTAAATTTAATGAATGGTTAAGATTGACCAAAATTTATAATTTTACTCTTTCTCAAATTATACAAGAGAATCAAAATAAAAATAAAAATAAAAATGAATGTCTGAACGGGCAAATATGCAACACATAGGAAAGTTAAATTCCATATAACAATGTAAAGAAAAATATACAACAGTTATTATCGACAAATTGATCAATGACTAGTCCAAAATTATTTTTCAACTTCTCCAAATTTAGACTTAGGGTGTGTATGAGTTGTGGTTAACACAATTAAAACTGTTTTTCATTTTCAAACAAGTTTTTTAAAACGAGGTAGAAGAAAATCGAGAGAAAACAATCCAAATTAATTTTTAATTTGAATTCAAGTGGAGATGAGAATGTAATTCATTACTTTTAATTTTAAAACAAAAAGCCACGAGTTTTGAATTTTGCCAATAAGGTAGGATTTATTTTCTTTTAAAATGATTAAATAAAACCAAAGTCTTTACTCAGATTATAACAAACTCAGCGATCACACTCAAACCACAAAAATCCTTATATATCATTGAAATTTTTATTTATTAACAAAGAAAAAGACATATATAGATGTCTAAGTATATATCAATACTACGAAAACAAAATTATTAAATAACCCAATAACACAAAACATCTAATTCAAAAACAAGAAAAAAACAACATTTATATATATAAACATAATTAATTAAAAAATTAATATTTATATATATAAATGAAAAATTAAATATCAGTGGCCAATTCCAGGGCTCGGAACATCACCATACCTTCTATAATAATCATAATCTCCTCCATTATTTCCACTTTGATCATTTCCTTCATAATCTTCTTCTTCAATATGAAATTTTTGTGTTTTTGTTGATCTTGAATTTTGGCAAGAAATTGCAGCACAATCCGTGGCTGATATTCTTCTGCAATTCCCAAATTGAAATTCAAACATCAAACACATTAGAGACACCATTAATATCACCTTAACAAAAGCTCTTCTACTTGTTGCTTTTCCCATTTTAATTGATTTTTCTTGAAATAACTTCTTTTATATAATGATGAGGAAAAAGGCTATGAATATTTTGAATTTATTTATAAGGCATGATCATCATCATAAGGAGGGTAGGTTGATTTTTTTTTTAAAAACATTAAAGGTAAAGTTTTATTATATGATTAATTTCATGCATTAATTTTGTAGGGTCATTTCATGCATTGAAACTTCCTTTTTAAAATTTATTCTTTTTTTTTTTGGTAATGAGCACTTTATTTAGTGCTGGCCTTTTACATATTTGTTAAAAGCAATAAAATTGAATTAATAATAATAGGAAACTATAAACAAACAGAAAATAATTAACAAGCTCTTAATTTGTTTAACTTTTTCAGTGCAATTCATTGTAACTTGGGCAATTCATTTTGTTGAACTTTGAAGTCGGTAGCATTAAGCTAGATATAGCTCAATCACAATATGTGAGTATATATAATTTATAATTACACATTAATTGAAAGTAAATATAAACGAGTTTACAAAAACATATATCACTAGTGCAGAAAGGGCCTGTAGGGTCGCACTTTTTGGGAGGGTTCTACAAGAAACCGTTTGCATTAAGCATTAAAAAACACAGAGATGGTTATTACGGACGGTTGTTACGTAACAACCGTCCGGATTACATATGAAAGTATTACGGACGGTTGTTAAAAACAAACCGTCCGTAATACATGCCTCCTATTATAGTATTGCGAACGGTTATTTTGAACCAACCGTCCGCAATGAATTGTGGACAGTTATTATATAATAACCGTCCGCAATACTTATCTATAAAAAATATAAATAATGTATTACGGACGGTCATTATGTATGGACCGTCTGGAATACTTATTACGGACGGTCTTCTGTTAGAACTGTCCGTAATATCCTTCCCAATTTCTATACCGTTCTGACTGCTATTTCTTCGAATACATTAACCTCTGCTATTCTGACTGTTATAGTCTCCGTTCATTATATAAAATTATTAATGAAGCTTAGATATATATTCAATTTTTAAATGTGATTTTGATTTCCTATCTGTTTTAATTTAAGTTGCAACCGCCTTTCCATAAAAAAATTGTAAAAAATGTATTGCGGACGGTTCTCATGTAATGACTGTCCGCAATACGTATTCCGGACGGTCATTATATATGAACCGTCCGGAATACTTAATTTTCATTAAATTTATAAACCTCGCGCTTTTTCTTTTGTTTTCCCGCCGCACCACTCAAAACTCCTAAGCCCTAAAAGAAAAACCCTGCTGCGAAAGTCTCCGTCACATCCTTAAAAGAAAAACCCTGCTGCGAAAGTCTCCGTCACATCCTTAAAAACCCTTCGACGATTACCTTAAAAGAAAAACCTAAGCCACATCCTAAATCCTAATTGAACCCACTGTCTTCGCCATCCTCCGACGCCGCTTCTCTCTCCAGCGCCGATTCCAGTTCGTGCGGCCCCTGCCCAATTCTAGTTCAACTTTTCGATTTGTCAAATTGGAATTCAAGGTGTGCTGTTAGATTCTCAACTATTCAATGTAATTAGTTAAAAATCATTTTCTTCAGTTAATTTCTTAATTAGTTTTTCTTTTGTTGCATTTAGGAATACTACAAATTTGGATTCTTTATGGTTTGTGTATTCGAGGTTATGTCATATGTGTTTCAACTTCCTCTTTCGTGCTTAAAGTCCGCCTATTAGTATTCTAAAAAATTGTAGGAGGTTGATTAGCTGAGCAGGTAAACAAATTTTTTGTATTGTTTAATGCACAATTAATTAATGCCTATCAGTTGCTTTGTTCTATGGTTTGTGACTGAGAATTGGTTGGCAGTAAAGGTTAGGCTTCAAATATCAGGTTGTGTTTGTGCAATGGTAGTAGTAATAGGGAAGCTGTTTAGCACTTATTCTCTGAGTGTAGCTCTTGACATGTTATAAATCTCGATCTTGTTAATTTCATCATTTTCAAAGTTCAAGTTTCGTTTTGTTTTTCATTGAAAATTGTGATTGAATGCCTGCTATTGTTGAGCATTGAATAGGTAATACATTGCTCAAGAATGTAGATAGATATGTAATTGGATTTAGGCTAGTTTTTTGGCTTTTCTCATAGAATTTATAAATAAAGACACAAAATATACAAGCGTTTATACATAGTGATGTGATTTCTCATTCTACTATAAACCAGATGCTTTGTTTTTTGCATTTGTTAAACCAAATTTGGCATTATTATGTAAATGTCAAAATTGTAGAGTTGATCTTATCTTAAACCAAATTTGGTTACCAATATTTTGGTACCTTCCACTCGAACTGTCCAACAGTTAGCACTTACTATACTCAACTTCTCAACTTTAAAATATGGATTAAATGAATTTACTATTTTTTGTTTTTTCTTGCCAATAGAGCTTAAGTGTTGTCGAGTGGTTCACAAGTTTTATGATTTAGCTAATACTCTATTTTTTGGAGTAGTATATTAGTTTGTGACTTTTATCTTTAACAAATGCTGATGATTGTAATATAATTC
>CATIWQ010074939.1:0-20956 GCA_949673415.1 Euphorbia schlechtendalii | reverse complement strand
GCGCTTTTCTATAACCTAATGATCGGATATAGCCGTTGAAAGAGAGAGCAAGTGATCGAATAATTTTTGAGGAAAGACCGCTTTTCGCCATTTGAACTCACCGCGTTTCTTATTACAACCAGTCATCCGCTCAAACCGAGGGTTTTTATTATTAATTTTCTTGTTAATTAATTATATTTCATGTTTAATATAATTCTCACGATAACAGTAAAACTTAATCGGAAAATTTTCCAGAATAATAGAAATTGGATATCAAGAGAGGATTCAAGAAGAGAGGAAAGAGTTTTCATTAGCAGCTCACAATTCGCATAGAGAATAATTACAAATATAGATTCGTTCACTCTCTTTCTACGATAGAAAAATCCAGCTCAGCTCACACGCTTGCTTCTTGGCTGGTGTTTAGGGAAAACAAATGACAAGCCAAACGACAAGCTGTTTGGGCTGGGCTACAGTGAAAAGTGAAATGTAAATAAGGGTTTGCTTGGGAGGGGGGTTTTCAAAGGAATTTCATGGGATGAGATCTTTATTAAAAGAAAAGAGAAAAATGGGTAGGATTTGGGAGTAGCCTCTTCCTCCCATTTACAGCATTTTGTTAAGTTTTATTTCCTCCCAAATTGGCGTGTTTTGGGGGGATGATGTATTTTACTTTTTTAACCCTATTGTTTAATTTATGTATATACATTTCTAAAATTTAAGGTTATTTAAGTAATTAACTCCTTAATTTCCTTTATGAAACCTATTCCTTCCTCCAAAACACAATATTATATCATCCTTTATGTTTCTATCAAATACCATCCTTTAAAATACCATCCTCTCATTTCCTTTCCTTTATAATTCTTACAAAACTTACTCCCAATCAAAGACAGAAGAAATTGAATTGAATTATTCCCTCCTCTTTCATTTTGTAATTAGGTCTCGTTTTCCACTTATTATTCCACCTTCCTTAAGGCTCCACCTCGAGATTGAACTCCACGAAGCGCTTGCCAACATCAAAGGCGAATTTCCAAGTACTTGCCTTTCCATTTGATCAATACCTTAGGAGCAGCTCGGCTCCCTTTTTTTAAACATATTTCGGTCTAACACCATAAGAAACTCTGCTAGGTCCAAGCTAACCCCTTGTAAATTGGGCACCTTATATGCTTAAGGTGGGATACATGGAAGACAAGGTGTATCTTTGCGGCTGTTGGAAGCTTCAACGGGTAAGCCACTTTCCGAAATTTATCCTCTAATTGATATGGACCAAAGTAAATTGGGACCAATTTTTTATTCTCTCTTCTAACTGCAGTATGTTGCCTGAAGTTTTGCAACTTCATAAACGCCCAATCTCCAATGCTGTATTCTTTGTCCAATCTATGCTTGTCTGCATGTTGTTTCATCTGATTTTGAGCCCTATTTAATAACTCTTAAGCACTAGTATAACCTTCTTCCTATCCGGCTGATCCACCAAGTGGATATTAGAATCCCCTAGTATATAAGGGACAAGAATGGGAGGTGGTGTCCATACTATATTTCAAAGGGAGTGGCCTAGGCTGATGTATGGTTTGTATTGTACCACCACTCAGCAAGGCTACGCCCATTTTTCCCACTACTTAGGATGCCCATGACTCATGCACCTTAAATAGGTCTCCAAGCATCTATTAACCAACTCAGTTTGGCCATCTGTTTAAGGATGATAGGTAGTAGATTTCATCAATTCCACTCCTTGAAGTTTGAATAATTCTATCCAATATGCAGTAACGAAGATAGGATCCCTTTCATTGACAATGTTAGACGGTATCCCATGTAATTTAAACACATCATCTAGGAAATGCTGAGCCACAAACAAGGCAGTATAGGGATGACTTAGGCTGATAAAGTGAGCATACTTACTCAGCCTATCAACTACTACCATTATCACTTCCTTTCCTCTAGATTTGGGAAGCCCCTCTATGAAATCCATGTTGATATCTAACCAAACAGTCTCTGGTATTGGAAGTGGTTGCATATGCCAGAAGGTTTACTTAATTACTTGTATCATATTTACATGTTTGACAAATGGTGCACTTCCTGACTTCCTTTTCCATTCCCTTCCAATGAAATGCCAGCTGCAGCCTCTTGGTAGTGGCTTGAACTAATGGATATCCCCCAACAGCGGAATCATGTAGTAGGTCAATCAATTTCTCCCTTGATACAAGGTTTTTCCCCACAACAAGCCGTCCCTTCCTTTCGAGTAACCCATCCTGCCAGCTTTAAGCTCTCTTATACTCATTTGTTTCTAGTTTTTTCAGCAATTCAGCCAAGTCAGGATCCGAATGCCAACTGGCCTCAATGAATACGTACAAGAATGTAATAGCTCGTATGCTAGGTATAACAACTCTTATACCAGGTATAACAATTATTATACCAAGTATAATTCCTTCATAAAATGGTTTTTGCTGCGAAATTGAGTATGTTTTAGGTGTATTAAACCTAAGCCATTTAAATACAAAGTAAAAGAGAAAATAGAAACTTAGAAAAGGGGAAACTGGAAATATTTTATTATTATAATGCAAAAACAAAAATATTTACCCAAACAAGGAATTTGTTTGTATATCCCTTGTTTAATCTGTAGATTAAAAAAATTTGATCTTTTTGGGTATGGTAGGGTAAATTGCAGTGGTTGACGAGCATAATTATAGGCTCACTAAATGGTTCTAGAAAGCCCATCTAGATGAGGAAGGCAAGCTTAGGAATGCTCTAGAGTCTTCTGGAATAAGTTCTCTTCAAATGAGGCCACAAAATTAGGTAACTTCTCAACATAATTTTCCAAAAACCAAATGAAGAAAATATCGGTTGGTAAACAACACCAGATTCAACAACTGGATTTCTCCCTTTCCCCACCAACATGTCAATCGTTTTATTTTTCAGCACATTTAATCAAAATGAACTTCACCTTAAAATTATAATTCATAACGTTACACCACTTTCGTGGTTTTCTAATGATAGAGATGTTTACTCCTTCGGTTGCGGCGAATCTTCTAGTCTCGGGCATAATGCTACTGCTGATGATGATGATAAAGGACAGGTTTGATATGCTCATAATTTTTCATTGCTCTAAATTCGCTCTTTGTTTCATTGTGTAGGGAAATAGGCAAGCTAATGTGTTGAGTCCGGAATTAGTTACATCGCTGAAGGAGAAAAAAGAGCAGGTAGTGCAGATAAGCCTGACCAATTCAATATAAACACATTTGCTCTAACTGAATCGGGTAAACTGTGCTGGAGACGAAGTTTATGGTTGAAAAACTTTTGGCCTCTGGTATTGGCCACCATTCTCTTGGAAATTGGAGTCTGTTATGTGATCGTCTCTGTCTTGCCTTTTGTTCATATTTGGTTGGTTGCTCAAGTGTTGAAATTTTCAGTTACTAATTATAATACATTATCGGGGAAAATTCTAATTTTAAACACGTGCCTAACCACCTTCTTAATCCGTTTATCCTCTTGATCTTTCTATTATACACGTTACCTTTTTAATCGACGTGTTATTAGCTCCGTTATCCAAATAGTTCTTTTTAACGATTTTATAATTCTCACACCACATCGGATCCACGTGGCAAACAATTACTGGAGTCCAAAGATTTAAAATGATAATTAAATTAATCAGTGGATTGAATTCTTAATTAACATGTACTTTCACCTGAGACAAACGGGAAAATTTTATAAATTGGCTGAAAGTTAGGAATAGTTTCAACCCAAGTTTTGTGGCATAATTTATTGGACCAATTAATTTCATATTTAACTCCTATACTTTTCAAGGTTGTTGCGTTCTCCCCTTTATCTTCTACACGTGTTTTTGAATTTTCTTATCTTATTTTACCATTATCTCTCAAACCAGTTAATTTTTTAACATGGAGCTTTCGAGTTTTTGTTCGTCTCATTTTTATCTTCAAAACATTATTCATTGTGATATATTTTTTTGAATTTTTTTTCAACTATTTGATATCTGGTAAGAAACTGGTAGGTAAGTGGTATGTAACTGGTGGTACGAACAAGTTGTATCAAATTTGTTCTGAAAATATAGTAGGTAATACAAATACATGTCAAAAGTTTATCTCCATATCAATAAATAACCAATCATAATCTAAAAATAAAAATGCATTAGAAAATGATTACAACATGTAAAATAAAATCTCTACTAATTAAAATAGTATGAAGAATAAAAAATGTCAAAACTAATAAAAAAAATTGGTAAGTAAGTAGTAGAAAACTGGAAGGGAAAACAAGTTGTGTCAAATTAATCTTGGAAAATGATGAAAATGCATTAAAAAGTGGTTAGAACATGTTATATAAATCTCTACAAAGTATTGAATGAAAATAGTAAGTTTCCGGTATGAAGAACAAAAAATGTTAAAACTAGTAAGAAATTGGTAGGTATCTGGTAGGTTGAAAGTGATTTGATACAAAGTATTGATAAAAACAGTATGTAACTAGTATGAAGAATAAAAAATGTCAAAACTAGTAAGAAACTAATAGGTAAGTGGTTGGAAACTGGTAGGAAGAATAATTTGTATCAAATTAATCTTGAAAAGTAATGAAAACGTATTAGAATGTGATTAGAACATGTAAGATAAATCTCAACAAAGTATTAAATCAAAACAGTATGTATCTGGTATGAAGAACAAAAAATGTCAAATTAAATTAAATTCAAAGATGATTGATTATTTTGTAACAGATTTAGTGTCAATCTGAACCTAGTGTTTAGTCTTCACTTGTTTATGCTCATTCTGCAATTTATCCCATGGCATAGAGTTTTGTTCAAATTGTTACCTTTTTTGTTCTTAAAATATGCGTTTGAAACTCAATCCTAATTAAAATCAAAATCAGATGCAAAAACAATATCTAACTTAATTGGAATTTCAAATTGAAATAAAAAACTTGATATAAAGCTAGAATATTAGAATTATGCAGAGATTTTAATAGTTGCAGAGCGCAGAGACTTGAAAACAGTTTGAAAACTGGAATTATGCAGAGAATTTGATAGTTACAGATAGCAGAGACTTGAAGAATCTCCGATTTATAGAGAATCGGGGAGAATCAAAATACGGAAAAAATATTTTGATGGAGAGATATGCGCGATGTAAAAAGATGAAGCAACTGGAACTTGATAAAACAGTGTATATATAGAACGTATAGAGTGAAAATTGAAACTTAAAATTGATTATACAATGCAAATGCAAATGATCAGTTACAAACTCTACATTTTTATCCAAATCCTAAAATCTATTCCATTGTAAAAGAAACTAATTTTTCCTTTTTATACCAAGTTTTTTTTGGTACTTCTAGTTTCGTCAATGTATGATTTCTTTCATAATTCTTTTCTATTTGAGCTTTTTGTCAGTTATATAGATAGATTGTACAGATTGAATCCAAATCTCACATTTCATTAAGAATATATTCACCTGATCTGTGTAGGATAGTTTTTCTCTTATTTAATTCAAGAATAAATTAGATGAAAAAGGTGAAAAAAATACATTGTTAATCTAACTTTAACATTAATAAAAAAAATAAAAAAAATGGATATAATACATATTTGCTAAATAATTATGATTAACCTCACTCAATTTTATCAAATTACATTATATTCTACTATACCTCCATCCTGTCATTATTATGTGTTTTTTTATATCAAAATTGTTATTTATAGATATCGTTACATTTGATTTTAATTTTGTGGAATTATTAATCGTGAAATTACTTACTTACATTTTATAAGATATTTTCATAGTTTTGATCTTGTAATTCCAAATAAAAAAAAGAACTCACAAAAATTGCTATTCTTTTCTGGAACGCGAAAAAATAATAAGGCAACATTAAGTGTAAGAAATAAATGTAGGGAAAATTACAAGCTATACTATGAATCCGAAAAACCTTACTATACTTATACTAGCACTACAGGGCTGGACTATGAACTAGCCGTTACAAAATTTAAAAACAAAATAATGCAATCAAATTACATAAATGAATAGCAAAAGAATTATGGATCGAAATTTAACGATAGCTTCCGTAAACGGGGCTGTACATGCAGCTTTCCGCAAACTTCACAAGATCTTTCGGACGTGGGAGACGAGATGCCAGACCTATAAATATATCAAGTTTAGTAACAACTTTATCATACAAATTATTTTATAAGACACAAATGGAAACTTTATATCATAATCAAAGAAGAAACTTACCAAGTTCATATGCCTTAGCAGCAACATTAGCAGCAATGTGCGCTGATATCTTCCGGATGTTCGAAAATGGAGGGTAAATTAGTCCCTTCTCGAAGTTTTCCGGTTTTACTTGCGCAGCCAAAGCTTCCGCTGTTGTACCAACATAAAATAAAATTAAATAAAATGCAGAACAAAAGGAATATAGCAATTTTTTTTTATTAAAGAAGCTAACATATTAAATTTTGTCTACTCACAGGCTGCCAAAAGCATGTCGTCATGAACGCGAATAGCACCAGACATGATCAAACCCAAACCGAACCCAGGGAATATGTAAGCATTATTTGACTGGAAAATAAAATGTTAAATGTTAAAGAATATTTGGAGAAATTAATTATTTTAGATAAAAGTAACGGTAATACCTGGCCAGGCACGAAAACTTTCCCGCTATATTCAACAGGGTCAAATGGACTTCCGCTTGCATAAATAGCACGACCCTGCGGGCCGATAAGGGTTACAATTTAGATGATAGTGAGATACGTAAAGCGATATTTTCGAGAACTAAAAAATTATTTTACCTCACTCCATGTGTAAGCTTCTTCAGCGGTACATTCCGATTGTGAAGTCGGGTTCGATAGAGCGAGAATCAGGGGTTTCTGAAAGCAAATTAGGTGAGATAAATAACATTCTGATTCTGTTTAGTGGATACGGGATTTCGTAGGCGTAGAAAACGAACCTCGTTGAAGGATGACATGGCCTCGACAACCTCCTTTGTGAATGTGCTTCCAACCCCGGAAGTTCCAATCAACACCGTTGGCTTGATCGCCTGTTAAAAAAAAAATACCGTAAAATAGGAATCTTCACTGCAGTAAAAAAAGGACAAGTTAGTTTCAGTTATCGCACCTTAACAGCATCGAAAAGCGACTTGACTGGCTCATGGTCGTGAGCCCAAGGCTTCTTGAAGTGTTGAAGTGACTCCAAACGAGACTTAACGATCAGTCCCTGCACCAAACGTGATCACAAGTCAATACACGAAGAAAAAAAAACTATCCAAAACCGAAATTTTGAGAATATTTGTAGTACCTTTGAGTCCACAAGCCAAATCTTCTTGCGAGTTTCTTCCGTCAGAGCTTTGGTCTGAAAGAATTGGAAAACATTTAAAGGAAGTGAACCAAAAGATATGAAATACATGTGAAATGTATCAAAGTACCTGTTTCGATATCTCGAGAGCAATAAGGTCGGCTATTCCAGTTCCAGCCTGCAATTTCCGATATTCGTGTGGAACAAAATGAGGAATCTAGATGATATTTGTACAGTCATCGATTTTTTTACGAGTCTTACCTCTCCAGCACCGAGAAATAAGAATTTATGATCAGCCAAAGTTCCACCGATTAATTTTAGTGCAGAAAGAAGTCCAGCTAGCACCACAGATGCTGTGCCCTGCAGTAGTCGAGAAAATTCGCGATAAGAAAAAATTCATCGAAATATAACAATTTTTAAGGAAAACAACTAGCTACACATTTTTGTACCTGTATATCATCGTTGAAAACAAGATGAGATGAGCTGTACTTTTCGAGAAGGTCAAAGGCGTTGTGATTAGCAAAATCTTCGAACTGAAAAAGGATTTTTTCGTTACTAAAAAGGTTACAATTTTGTGAATGGCAATGTATTGTTAAGAAATTACCTGAACAAGGACTTTCTCGCCGTAATTTTGCTTTACAGCTGTCATGAACTCCTCGAGAAGTTCGGAATATTCCTAAACCACAATATATAGCCGACACATTTCAGAAACAAACATAAAGAGCTTGGAAAAAATATGTTAGTAACACGAAAACAGGACAAAATCGTACTTGTCCAGTTGCCCTTCTCTGTCTAAGACCGATGTAAAATTCATCATTCAACAACTGCTCATTATTTGTGCCAACATCAATTGTCACAGGCAAACACTGATAACATCGAAAAAAAAACATAGCAGGAACATTTCAGAAACTCGAAAACAAATACTTTTTTCCGCAATATATATGATTTTTACAAAACTTACAGCTGAGGGGCGAATTCCGCCTAGCGCAGTATACAAAGATAGCTTTCCTACAGGAATTCCCATTCCCTACAATAGACATGCCAACATTTACATGTTAAAAAAGCTCATAAATTCGAGTCTCGAAGTAAAAAATAGCAAAAAATCTTTTACCTGGCAGCCAAGGTCCCCGAGTCCCAATATTCGCTCACCGTCAGTTACGACAATGACCTGAATATTTCTCTCAGGCCAGTTTTTCAATACTTCGCTAATTTTCCCCCTGAAAAATCGCACGAGTCAGCATCTTTTTCTGTTTCTAGAAAATTTTATAACGCAAAACTAAAATATGATATAATGATATCCTCACTTCTCTTTCAAGCTAATGTACAGGCCCTGGGGCCTTCTGAAGATAGTGCCGTATTTTTGGCAAGCTTCGCCAACTGTAGGAGTGTAAACAACTGGCAGCAACTCCTCGACGTTGTCGATCAGAAGTTTATAAAACAGCCTTTCGTTCCTCTCCTGAAGGTCCATCATGGCGACATATAGTTGCAGCGGAACTTGGTATTGGCGAAGATTGTGCATCAACTTTTTCTTCTGAGGACAAAAGCCAGTATTACGAAAGTGAGGAAGAAACATTTCGAAAAAGTAAATACAAGAAATCGTAGTCGTTGAGACTGACTTGGAGGTCCTGGTTTGAAATCGCGGGGGGAAGAAGGCCACGTAAGTAATGAGCATCTCTTTCTTTCTCAGTGAAAGCAAGCCCTTTGTTGTGGTGTGGGTCTCTCATCAAAGTATAACCACTGCAGACAAAAATTTCATTCAATCAAATTCACATTTTGAAAAGAATTTCTGTTCTGCAAATTTTTAAGGACTAATTTGCTACCATCCAGCAACTAAAACTGCTTAATCCTTCCATTATTCAGATCTATTTGTCCCATTATTTACTTACGGAAAATTGTGAGCTAAAATTTCGTTCAGAACAAAATGAGGCCTAATTAGGCCTCAAGGTGAGTGATTCAAAACTTAAAAAGGAAAAAGATCTAAACTTTAGGCTAAAATCTAACAACCCAATTCCCAAAAAACTAGTAAACAAGGCAGGAAATGATAGTGTAAGAAATGAAAGACTGAAGATTGAAGTTTTAATCCAAGTATAGTTATGGTATAGTTTACGGACCTAGCAACAGAGACAGTCCAGGGGGTGATAAGTTGATCCTCGGTGGCAAAATCCTCACCGTACACATCCTCAACACCACCACCACCACCAATGGTAACAATCTTTTTATCACCACCGTTCATCATTGTACTCTCAATCAAACCCCAGAACCTGCTTTCCTTTCTACTCAAAATATCTCTCTGCAAACACAGCAAAAGAAAGCTCTAACACAGACAGTTTGTAATTGGTGAAGGAAATAACACAAGGTAGCCTAGCTTTTATAGGCAACTAATTAAGTAATTGTCAGTAATTGTGCCAATTGAAGGTCAAAATGGAGGACGGAGAGTAGACTCAACACGTGGACAAATTGAAAGAAAAGAAGACAAGTGGGAAAGTATAAATTGAAGTCGTCATAATTGAAAAAAGAGAATGTGGGAATGTTGAAGAAGTTAATTATAATGGGAGTTAAATACCAGAAAATAAAGTCTCTTGAGAGTAATCATAATAACGAAGGCAAGGCAGGAACAGAGAGAAGGGGTTGAATGCGAAAATTGAAGATTCTGCGCCTGTAGAAAGATAAAGTCTTTTACGCGTTTGGAAAGAGAGAAAGGAGGGAAGACAAGAGAAGAATTTAGTTGCCACCGTCATACAAGTGGAATTTCAATTACAGTTTTGAAACTATTCTTCTCAAATTAAATTGGGTTTACTCGGTGGGCAAATTTTATGAATGCATTGAAAATGTTTCAAAATTATAGGGTTTACGTTCTAATACAAAACTGTCATTTCATGTTAATATTAAACTTCATCTTTACAATACGTCCTATATAAGGACTGAATCACTTTAAAAATAACACGCGATTGACAAAGTCTTGTAACTTCTTCCTCAAATTCTCGATTTTCTTTCAAACAAAAAGTGCAGCAGATCTAGATTTCTTCAAGATCAAATCTTTATTTCATCAAATCTTCAACAATAAAGTGAGTTTCTGATCTCAAATAATTTGATTTCGAAGTACAAGCATATGTTTGAGTAGAAATCGAACTGAATTTTGATTTATAAAACCCACATAATGGATCGAATTCCTATTGCTACTGATCATGGAATGAAAACTTGAAATTCATTGGTTACAAAGTTGTTGGCATCTTAATTTTGCAAACTTCTAGTCTTTCTGAATTCAAAAAGGTCATAGTTGAAAGCTTGAAAATAAATGAGAGCACAGAAAATTTGAAAATAGAATTTCAAATTACAGGTGGAGATTATGCCATGGAAATCAACAATGACACGTTCCTGTATGTTTTCCTCCCCTACAAATCACAAAGCACATTAATGAATAATTTTCCACTGTGTATAACAAAGTGTGATAAAACATCTGCAGTTGTTGAAGGTATACTCTAATTTGTTTATGAAATTCTGGTATGCTGCTGGTAAACTGCATTTTAACAAGTTTAATGTCCAATTGGTATTTTGTTGGTACTTTGCATTTTAGCAAGTTTTAATGTCCAACTAGAATTCTACCGGTATATTGCTGGTATTTTGCATTTTAGTAAGTTTTAATGTCCAACTGGAATTCTACCAGTATACTGCTGGTATTTTGCACTGTGGCAAGTTTTAAATGTCTAACTGGTATTCTGCTGGTATACAGCTGGTATTCAGCTAGTAACTGGTCCAATTTTTGCATTTTAGCAAGTTTTAAATGTTCAACTGGTATACAGCTGGTATTCAACTAGTAATTGATCCAATTTCTGCATTTTATAAACTTTTAAATGTTCAACTGATATTATGCTGGTATATAACTGGTATTCAGCTAGTTACTGGTCCAATTTCTGCATTTTAGCAAGTTTTAAAAAACCCAACTAGTATTCTGCTGGTATTTTAGCTGATATACTGCTAGTATTTACATGTTTATAAAGCATGTTATTTTAAACTGATATACTGTAGGTATACTGCTGGTAGACTGATGGTATTGATTATAAACTTATGTTATTTTAACAATCTTTCAACACTGTTAGTTTCTACATGAACTTGATGTGCTTTTCCTACGATTTTAAATTAATATATACATTATTGGTAAAAAAATCAAGCATGAATGAAGATATTTTGTTGAAAAATTGTTCAAATACCAACTTCCTGCCAGTTCTATACCATTTTTTTAATTCTCATCTTTACATGTGATCTCACTTGCTTAATTAGGCTCCACAATAGAGGAAGAAGATGAAATGATCGTGACGGATGAAGAGGAGAATGACATTCACCTTGAAAGAGAACTTTGTTCTTATAATCTAGCCATTGTACAGCATTCGCAAGATGAACATTCCATCTTGCAATCTTTGTAGATTAAAAATTATACATATTCAAATAGAAACTTGCTGTCAAACACTTCAAAAATCATTATAAATTACGTTTTCTCATTGTCAATATTAGACACTACCATGTTCTTACCAAATTTAACCTATAAAATACATTGCTTTCATTTTCACCAATTTTTAGGTCTTTAACTATACAAACCACTTAAAATAGTTGCAAAAATTGCTTTCAATTGATTTTTAAATGATAAAAAATTTCTATATACAACAATTGCATTCTAGTATAAGTTCAAACATACATCAAAATTCGATCGATTACATGCAAAAAATGTTCATTTCGGAAAGGAGCCCTAGCTATCAAACATTTCAATATTGGAGGTGCATTTAACACCAGTATGCCAAATCAAGGTTGGGGGGAACACCAACTCGTAAAGCTGCAAACATTTTGAATTAAAAAAAAGTCAAATATACACATGGATCAAAGAAAAAACTATTCAAAAACATAAAAACTAGAAAAATATCATATCCTTACTAGATTTTTACAAGAAATTTACAAAAATAAGTTAAAAACTAGAGAGATATCAGCTAGATACCAGATAAATACCAGATACTCACTTGTAACATATATAATACCAAATTATTACCAGAAAAAACTATTCAAAAACATAAAAACTAGAAAAATACCGGATCATTACCAGATATTTACAAGAAATTTACAAAAATAAGTTAAAAACTAGAGAGATACCAGCTAGATACCAAATAAATACCAGATACTCGCTTATAACATATATAAGAACAAAGTTATAACAAAAATTTTAAAAAAACAAGAACAATACCAAGTAGACACCATATATATACAACAAATTTACAAAAACAAACACAAATACCAGATAGATACCAGATAGTAAAATCAAGCACAATACCATGTAGATACCAGATAGATACAAGAATTATTAAACAAACTTACAAAACAAACACAAATACCTGATAAATACCAGATAGATACTAGATCTATACAAAAGACTAAATCGATCAAATTTCAAAAGCAGAAAACAAATTTCAAAATGTCAACTGGTATTCTACCAGTATACTACTGGTATTCTGCATTTTAGCAAGTTTTAAATGTTTAGTTGATATTCTACTAGTATACATCTGGTATTCAGCTAGTAACTGGTCCAATTCCTACATTTTAGCAAGTTTTAAATGTCCAACTAGTATTCTACTGGTATACAGCTGGTATTCAACTAGTAACTATCCAATTTCTACATTTTACCAAATTTTAAATGTCCAACTGGTATTTTGCTAGTATACAGCTGGTATTCAGTTAGTAACTGGTCTAGTTTTTGCATTTTAGCAAGCTTTAAATGTTCAACTGGTATTCTGCTGGTATACAGCTGGTATTCAGCTAGTAATTTATCCAATTTCTGCATTTTAGCAAGTTTTAAATGTTCAATTGGTATTATGCTGGTATACAGCTAGTATTCAGCTAGTAACTGATCCAATTTCTGCATTTTAGCAAGTTTTAAAATGTCCAGCTGGTATTGTGCTGGTATACAGCTGGTATTCAGCTAGTAACTGGTCCAATTTCTGCATTTTAGCAAGTTTGAAAATGTCCAATTAGTATTCTGCTCGTATTTTGCTTATATACTGCTAGTATTTATATATTTTTAAAGCATGTTATTTTAAACTGGTATACTGATGGTATAATGCTGATATTGAGTATAAACCCATGTTATTTTAACAAGCTTTCAACACTGTTAGTTTCTACATGAACTTGATATGCTTTTCCTGCGATTTTAAATTGATATATACATTATTGCTAAACAAATCAAGCATAAATGAAGATATTTTATTGAAACATTGTTCAAATACCAACTTCCTACCAGCTCTATACCATTTTTCTAATTCTCATCTTTACATGTGATCTCACTTGCTTGGTTAGGTTCCTCAACAAAGAAAGAAGATGATATGATCGTGATCGACAAATCGTATGTAACAGAGGAGAATCAATAGAAGATCGAAAATGAAATTACAAACCGTAGGAAGAAAGAAAATGAGGAACATGAGTTGAGATTAGGTTAGAATTTGAAACATAGCAAAATGTAGAGAAATCGTATGAAACAAAAGGTAAGGAGAAAACAAGGAAAGTAATTATTAATGGAGAGAGTGAGAATTAATTATGGATGATGTGAAGAGGTTAATTACGAAGCACGTACAGGGATGAAAAAGGAAAAGGGAGCGTACAAAAAAAATTTTGGATTGGTTTTAGAATAAAAAAGTAATTGACCAAAACTTAGGCAGAAAGTCAGTTAGTACAATAGGGCATTTTTGACAATTTCCCTTACATAAAGGGCCTGCAAAATAAAAAAAATGTTTGAAATACAAAAAGGTATGTATTTTAAATTTTTTTAATTAGGGTAAACTTTAAAAATCATACCTTGTAGTTTAAGTCATTTTCAAAAAGGGGTCTGTGGTATTATGAATCTCACAAGGTTTCAAGGAGTTGTCAAATTGAGGAATTTTTTCTTACCGTCAATTGCTAACGTGGCAAGGGATATTTTTGAAAAACCAAAATTTATTCATCTTCCTCCTGTTGACAAACCCTAAAATCATACGTTTAGGGTTGCCTTATAATTTTTTTACCAAAATGAATCTAAAGACATGTAGTAAACAAAAAATATTAATTCTGCGAAATTCAAACACCAAAGGATAAAACAACTTACTAATCAGATGAATTGAGTGACAAATAAGTTGGGATAGAAGCATCTCTATGTCAATTTGTTTAAAAGAAGACAACTTAATTAATTTTTATTTATGAAAAGCTTAATTAATTTTTGAAACAGCTTCAAGTTAATTCCCATTCAATTGACAAATTACAGTGACAGAGAAATCTAATTAACAATAAAAATGAGATTAAGTAAACTACCTATCTTGAATTGCAGAGATAGATAAGAGACTAACATCAAATAGTTTGGGAACGAGGTGGCAGTTGAGATGGACAACGAAGAGAGCTTCAAGAATGCTGACGGAGGCACAACTATAGAAGATCGAGTGAGCGAGAATAGGAGGAAGAGCAAAGATTTGATAACAGCGTGTTGAACGCCGATAGAGGGAAAGAGTTTCTTTATGATGTGGCACATGCATCAAGAAGATTAGGAGAATATGATGACCAGATGCTCGAGATGAGGTAGTGGATTTTTTACTCGGCGGATTCGACGACATCAATGGAAAGTGAAAGGGTGAGGTCCATGAATGAGTGAATGGTTTAAATTTGAGTTCACAATACGAGGAAGAAAGAACAAAGAATAAATTTGGGATTCTAATAATTACCCTTTGCCACGTCAATAAAACTGACGATGTTAAGATTAATTTCACGATTTGCTAACGTCTTAAAACCTCAGGCCCCTTTTGCGACCTATAATATCATAGACGTTCTTTTGAAAATGACTTAAACCACAAAGTACTTCTTTTTACGCTTACTTACATTTTAACTTTAAAGAAACGAGGGAGCACAAAAAAATCTATATAAAGTGGTGCGACTTTTGTTGGACACTTGAACAAAATTTTCAGCACATTTAAAACATTATCCTTAGTTTTTACATTTTAATACTATCACTAGTAGAGAAGTGGCCTGTCACACCGTTCAAATCCCATCAGTTTTGAACGAGGTTGACACCAAAAATACATTGTAATGGCGCGAAGGGAAATCCCATCGGTTATAAAGATAAACTGATGGGATTTCCCTACTGTAATTAGAGCAATACCGTTCGTTGATATAATATTAACCGACGGTATTACTCAAATTTTATAAACCGTCGAATTGAATTTTATCAATACCATTGGTTGATATTATAATAACCGACCGTATTGTCAATTAAAAGTTATATTCTACAAATCCCTCATTCCACCATTCATCTCGCACAAACCTAATCACAGCTGCAAAATCTCCTTCCATCGTTCTTCATCTCGCCATTGATTCCTCACCGCTGCAAATCTCCTTCCACCATTGTTCAATTAAAATTTATAATCTCCAAATCACTCATTGCGCAAACCTACTCACAGCTGCAAATCTCCTTCTACAGTTCTTCATCTGGCCGTTGATTCCTCACCGCTGCAAATCTCCCTCCACCATTGTTCATCTCGCCATCGATTCCTTAACCAATTAGTACTCTGTCGATTCCTTACCGCTGCAAAGAACTCCTTCCACCGTTCTTTAGCTCACCGTCGAATCCTTAACAATCTCGCCATTCTTTCCGACGCTGTCTCTTTGCCGTTCTTCAGCTCACCATCGAATCCTTAACTGTTAGGTAAGAATGTTTTCAGTATTGTATTTTAGGGTTTTGATTGGGTATTGAATTTTGGGGAATTTGCTACTAGTTATTCTATTCATAGAGAATTAAAATGTTGATTGGTTCTTAATTGAAGTGGATTTGGTTTTTAATTTGTTTCACTTGCTAAACTTGATGGCGTTTGTGTTAAATCAACTATTGAATGCTAAATTTTGGGGAAAGAATGACTAGCTTAGGCACTTTTCTTATTAAACCTGATCCCGTCGGTTATTAAGAGATTTGTGAGTAGTAAGAAAGAAATTTTCCAGGGATTAGAGCAATTAAAGGGAAACAATGACTAGCTTAAGCACTTTTCTTTATCTGCTCCTTATTTTCAGCTTCAGGTACATAGTGTTTATTAAATATTTTAGAGTAGGAAAATATATTTGAATTTTATCATTTTATGTTCTATTTATAGTAATCAGACTTTCCATTACCCTCTAGCTTATCCTCAAACTTTTGAAGGACTTTTTCAGTTTACACTAATAATTAAATTCATCAGCGTTCTCAAAATCAATTACTGATCATGTCTCAATTTTAGGAGCTAAAGCCCTTTCAATTTGAGAGGCTCTATATTGGTTGAAGGACCTTAAAGTTACTTGATTCTTTGGAAGCTAATTATAATTTGTGAGTTCTAGCTGCCTTCTTCGCTCTTTAATTAGTTTGTGAAATGGTTAGAAACTGAATAATCAATATTGTCTGCTGCACCAATTCGCACTTTGTTGTATTTTTCAATTTGGTAACTTCGGTTGAACTTATGATTTGTTGATTTAGATTTTGATTTCCCATGACTACATGTTCATGAATAATTAGATTGGATATGGACATTTGTGTTCTAAAATCTTTATTGTTTGTTGTTTTTCTTAGTTTTTTTTTTTTTGCACTCTGTTGTGCCTAATGTTGCCTGTAGTTACTATGGTCTCTAAGCAGCAGTTGTCGGAGGTGAAATTCATGTTTAATCTGATTGTTAGTTTTTGGTTTGATATAAATACTGAATTAAACATGGTGATGAAATTCTTGTTGAAACATTGGGAAAGAATAGTCAAGATAGCTTGATCTAACATATAATAAATTAAAATATATGGATTCTCTAACATAAATTAAAATACAAAACATAAACAGATTATAGTAGCTTTCTTTATACCTTTCATTAGCTTCATATTCCGGAATTAGAGTGGTTTCGTCATATTCAGAATCTTCGCTCTTTGTTAAAGAGGCCCATAGACTAGCTAGAGATAGGACAATTAGCAAAGCTGTAAACTTTGGGTTCTCTATGAAATGTCTCCTTTTCAATTATCTTGGTTCAATTGCCCCCTCAAAAACTCATGTTCTGTTAAACACACCTTTCTGATCTCATGAACTTGTTACAATTTCTAGTCCTTTGAGATGCTAGCTACTTCTCGTGTTCATTTCTTTATCATGTTTCTGATATATTCGATAAAATGAGTACTTCTTCCATTCATTTTTATAGGCTAATTCCCTTTCTTTTCTTTAGTAGTTTGTAGATTAAGAGATAATGGACCGGAGTTGGATGTATTTGAACCAGACTTCCATTCGGTTCTTACAAGGAGTCAATGGGTTCATCTCTGCTGCCCTAGAATACAAGTCAAAAAGTGGATACGAAGTTTGTTATCCTTGTTGTGATTGCAATAACGCCAGGATTCCAGAAAATATTGATTTTATTAAAGATCACTTAATTCATCGAGGGTTCACAAAGGGGTACACAAGGTGGACATGGTATTGAGAAGTGGTAGATATTGTAGAGAGCTCAAGTAATACCATGAATCAGATAGTTCTAGAAGATTATTTTGCTGTAGATGAACATGTGGGAGAAGAAGATGATAGAATTGATTACATGTTGCATGAAGTAGAAGAAAACTTCACGGTGAATTCCGGTATGTTTGAAAATATTCTCATATCATCAAAGACAAAGCTATATCCAGGTTGTGTTAAATACTCAACACTCTCTTCTGTCCTTAAATTGTTCAATCTGAAGATAAGAATAATGTGACTGACGAATTTTACAATGACCTTTTGGAAACATTGGTTGACATGCTTCCTGATGGGAACACACTACCAAATAACATGTACAAGGTAAAAAACTCATGTGCTCTATGGGCTTGGAGCACAACAAAATACATGCTTGTCCGAAAGATTGTGTCTTATTCTGAAATGAGTATGCAGACTTGGAAGCTTATCCAAGGTGTGGCTCTTCTCGTTACAAGAAAAAGGTTTCCAATACAACAAAGAAAGGTGTACCGGCAAAGGTTCTCTGGTACCTTCCGATTATACCGAGATTCAAATGGCTATTCGTAGATGAAAAAATTGCCAAGCTACTGAGATGGCATTATGATGCTAGGAAGGATGATGAACTAATGAGGCATCCTGCTGATTCCCCCCAATGGAAAAGAATCGATGGCAAGTTCCCAGAATTCGGTAGTGATGCTCGGAACTTACATCTTGGTTTATCTACTGATGGGATGAATCCATTTGGCACTTTCAGCTTCCAATACAGCATATGGCTTGTTATTTTAACTATATACAATTTACCTCCATGGTTGTGTATGAAGCATAAGTACTTGATGTTATCACTTCTCATCTCTGGGCCAAAACAACCCCGAAAATGACATAGATGTATGTCTTGCTCCTCTACTTGACGATTTGCAATTACTTTGGGATGAAGGTGTGAGTGTGTTTGATGCATATTGTAAATCCAATTTTACCCTTCGAGCCATGATCTTTTGTACTATAAACGACTTTCTAGCTTTAGGAAATGTTTCTGGGTACTCGGTAAAGGGGAAAACAGCTTGCCCAATTTGTGAGGATGATACGGAATCACTTCATCTAGAATACTACAAGAAACATTTATATATGAATCATCGAAGGTTCCTTCGTACAAATCATTCATTTCGAAAAAAGCAAAAAGCCTTTATTGGAAAGTTGGAGATGAATAAGGCACGATTACCTTTGAGAGGAACACAAGTTTATGAGAGGGTTAAGGAAATTTCAACTGAGTATGGTAAGCCTTATAGGGGTAAGAGTGAAGGTGGATACAAGAAGAGGTTAATCTTTTGGGACCTACCCTATTAGAGACATCTTGAGGTTAGACATTGTCTAGACGTTATGCATATTGAGAAAAATTTATGTGATGCGATTGTTGGGACGCTTTTGAACATGCTTAGGAAAACGAAAGATGGTTTAAATGCAAGAAATGATATGGCTGCAATGGGTCGAACAGAGTTAGCCCCACAAAATCAAGGGAAGCGCGCGTACCTTCCACCAGCTTGCTACACTTTTTCTAAAGAAGAAAAAACCAGCTTTTGTGAGTCATTGCACTATTTGAAGGCACCTACAGGTTATTGTTCAAACTTCAAGTCAATAGTTTCATTGACTGACTTGAAGTTAGTTGGAATGAAATCTCATGATAATCATGTTCTTATGCAAAAATTCTTACTGGCGGCTATTCGAGGGATTTTACCTGGTCAAGTTAGGTATGCTATAACCCGATTGTGCATGTTTTTTCACACTGTAAGTAGCAAGATCATTGATCTAGAAAAGTTAGACCAGTTGCAGGATGATGTAGTTCAAACACTTTGTGGACTTGAACTATATTTTCCACCATCATTCTTTGACATAATGCCTCATCTTGTTGTACATTTGGTTTGAGAAATTAAATGGTGTGGACCCGTATTCTTAAGGTATATGTATCTTTTTGAATGATTTATGGGAATTTTGAAAGGGATGGTTATTAATCTATCTAGGCCCGAAGCAAGTATTGTCCAACGATACGTGTTTGAAGAAGTTGTGTCATGGTGTTCTGAGTATCTTTTGAATGTCGAAGCTGTTGGATTACCTAAATCTCGACACTTTGATAGGCTCCTTGGCAAGGGTACTATTGGGGGAAAAAAACATGTATCGACTCTTTGGTGCTCCAGAAGGCAGAATTATATGTGCTTCAAAGTCTCTCAGAAGTGCATCCACACATAGAGGAACATATTTCAATTTTGAGACAAAAATATCTTTCAAAGAATGAAGCCGAGCTGACTCATATGCATGACACTACATTCTTAGCATGGTTCAAGGAACAAGTTATGTTGCAATTAAGCAATAATTCTCAATTGTCCCCTACATTAAAATGGCTAGCATATGGATGTAACACGGTTGTCCAGTCTTATTATGAAGGGTATGACATCAATGGTTATTCCTTTGCCACTAGGTGACAAGATGGAAAATCCACAATGCATAATAGCGGGGCTTCGGTAGTAGCATTGTCACCCGAATATGCTAGCAAAAAGGATAAAACATTGGTAAAAAAGAGAAGGGTGTATTATGGATTCATTGATAACATACTAGAGTTGAACTACACTGATCAATTGAAGATTTGTTTGTTACAATGTCAGTGGGTTGATAATACGCGTGGCATTATGAAAGATGAGCATGATTTCTTAACAGTGGTCAACCTCAACCTATCGGGGCATAAAGAAGATCCATTCATTTTAGCATCTCAAGAGAAACAAGTCTTTTACATGCCTGATCCTACGGATAAGCATTTGTCAATTGTTTTTGAAGGAAAAAGATGAATATTAGGCATTGATGACGTGGTAGATGAACAAGAGTATGACCAGCAATTTCACGAGATGACATCTTCACTGTTCGGTGTGCTTATAAATTGACTTAGTACCTGATCACAATGCGATATTAACTTGACAAGATCACAATGAAGGATGTTATGTTTAAGATAGCATAGTATTGATGGCTATTATGATTGTGGATTGATGTTTTTGTTTTTGTTTTTTTTTTTGTAACTGATGAGTACCAGATTTATTTGATAGTGTTATTTCAACTTCAAATTTATTCAAGTAATCCCCCATTCTCAAAAATGTTTTTATTTGAGTAATTAATGTTAACAATTCAGTTTTGATTAATTCGAAAGATGCATCTGACAAATTAAAGTTATGATCTTTTGTTATATTTTTAGTCCTGCCATCTCCTG
>CATIWQ010074900.1:0-10322 GCA_949673415.1 Euphorbia schlechtendalii | reverse complement strand
AAATTCAGTAGAAAGGAAGCTTGATTCCAGAAAAGAGAGAGCTCTCAATCCCTCCAAAGATCCCAGCAAAAAGCCATCACAAATCAAAAGCAAAAGCTACCACAAATCCCAAACACAAACACCACAAACAAACTTCAAAACTTTGAGATTTTGGAGCATTTCTAAGATTAAAACTCAAGGGAGGAAGTAACTCTTGTTCTTCCCTTTCTCATTTCACAAACCAAATCCCGGAAGTTTCAGCCTTCCCACCAAAAGAGATTATTACTCTCCATTTTCGCCGAAAACCGGCAAAACCAAACCAAACAAATGAGGAGGAATTTCTGGGTGTTTTTGTTGACCAAACAAAGTGGATTCATAGCTACTGGGTAAGCCTCTGAGTTCCTAGAGTCATGCTTACATTTACATTCTTTTTATTTTGATGTTTCGTTTTGTTTTCGGTTATTATCATTTTCTGCGCACCATTCTGTTCTCTACGATTTTCAGTATGATATTAAATCTATTTTTCTATTTTCTTTACATTAAAGTATTCTACACATCCTAAGCTTTCCAGAATGTTAAAGATCATCAAAATCCATTAAGTATAGCAAAGGTTATGGTCATTTGAAGTTTGGATTATGGTTTTTTGCTATTTTCTGCTGTTTTTTGTGTTTTCATGCAGGTCTGGAAAATCGATACCGTTAGTGATATCAGGTGATATAGTTGAACGATATCACATGATACTGTTAACAATATCAGTGCTGGCAGAATGCATTTTTGCTTTGTTTCGAATCGTTCGAGCCCGGAATGACCCGCTGAGACTATTCTAAGTCTGAAAACACATCATTGGGGGTAACAAACCTCTAAATTGTAATTATTTGGATCTATGTGTGATTTATTAACATGCATGTTTGGCCTAGATTTATGTTCCTAAACGTCATTTTAGGTCACCCCCACGAAGGGAACAAAATGTGTTCCCGGATAACTGTCCTCACCACTTTACCATGCAGTCATTTTCACTAATAAAATTGACCAACATATTTGTATAAAAATGAACCATTTTTATCTCAATTAACAACTTTAAATCATTGATGTTTTAACTAGGCCACACGGGCCTTGCTAAAATCAAAATCGAACATACATGGTACACTTGGTACATACGTGTAAATATTGTGCCGTATTTCGTGCTAACCTTTGTGGATGTAGGTTAGATGCATGCCTAGGATTTAATTTCCTTCGGGTATCACATTTTATTCATTCTTGGGATTGTAATTTATAGATTAGGCGGGTGGTTATGTCCCCCCGAGTTGTGTAATTTATTAATTTACTTTTCCGCATTTATTTAATGCTTTCCGAAATTTACTTACCGTTTTATGCATGCGCGAGGAACCTAAACTGAAAACATTTAGTTTAGTTCGAATATTATAAATGTGGTTTCTTCGTCATAGTGTAATTTAACTCAAATAACGAAGAAATAGATAACTCATCCCGAACCCGAATCTTTACTTTGTGGTACAGATTAGGCATACGGATCTAAGCTGTACCGAAATTTCCCGGAAGAGCTGATCCGGGTGGCGACTCTGTAACATAAACTAGGGATTCTGATCTCAAGTCTTTTGTACTTGGAACCCATTTATTTTCAAGTATAACTCGGTTTTCCTTCACGGGAACCTCTTTTCCAATGCGCTCTGTTGCAATGTTTTCGAAAACCACACGCCCCATCTCACGGGGCCGGTGCCTCGCGGCGTCCGCATGGGACCTTCGAAACGTCGTCTGCTCACAGCCGTCATCATTGAACACGCGAGTTGGTACAAAATCCCGTGCTCACAACCTATTTGGCTTATGGATAAATCTCACAAAACTTAGAGTTTGAATGTATAGAAATCCCTGGTATATGACTCAAACTATTAAAAGAAGCATGACCCAATTTCATATGCTAAAAATCTGTCTTATTACACATTGTTTTGTTAACTAAAAAATTACACTTATGTATCTCCTCAATCATTCTTCCATCAAAAGAGGTATGATCCACCATATAAAGGCCATCCACCATCCGTCCAATTGCCTTTATGCTCTTATATTTCGAGCTTGTAAATAACAGCATTGTGCATAGAAAACAACCTCAATATCATTACTTCTTGAGAGCTGACAAACAGATAGAAGGTTATAGTGGAAATCGAGCACATATAACACATTATTTAATGTAATGTCATTTTCAAGATCAATGGAACCTTTATGTGAAAACCTTTTTACACTTCCATCAGGTAAATGCCTAAGCATGCAAATAGACTTTGTTGACAACACATGTGAGTGCTTTCTCCACTGTCTATTATCCAAGTAAAGTCAGATCTTGGATTTTTACCTAAGAATCCTATGAATGCACTAAAGTATGTGCTTAAGCGTTGCATTGAAGTTTCTGCCTATTGCTCCTTTTCATTCATCATCTTGTTGTAAACCTCTTGAATCACTTTGTTCATAACATGTTGATCTGTGTTTTCTACTTTGCCTTTTTCCTGATGATAATCATTCTCCACCAAAGAACTTTGGTTAGCATGAGAACTTGATGAGTAAGAGGTTTGTTTACCTTTGTAGCCTTTCCCTTTACTTGTCTCCCGACCATTCTGGATAACCAACTAGCTTGAAACAAGTTTCTCTAGTGTGCTTTGTGTCATTACAATAATCACACTTCATATTGCTCTTGTCAATTCTAGCAAAACCTCTTGATGGCTCAGAGTAGTTTCTTTGCTCAGAAGAATAGCAAAAAATTGATTTTGTCACATTTGCCATCTCCATTGTTGGGAGCACGGGATTTTGCACTAGCTCACGAGTTCGTTGATGACAGCTTTTCGAGATTTCTATCCTTGAATCAAACAATCTTCAACCATCCGATGATCTTCAAATATGAGCTATTCTCATTAAAAAATAATATTTTGGACCCTGAATAAATATTCAGGACCGTAAGAAAATATTTAAAGGTCTCAAAGTGAAAATTTAGGCTTAAAATATTTTTAAAGGACATAAATAAATATTTAAGAGTCCAAAATAATTTAATTAAATCATTTTGTTTTGTTTTTATATGTATATATTTTAAGAAATATAAAGAGAAAATAAATTTGTGTGTGTGTCTGTATATATATAATATTTAAAAAATTAAATAAAATTAATAAAAGGGAAGGGATTTCTTTGGGTAAGTCCAGCTGAGCTCGCCAGAAATTCCCCTTTATAAGGAGAATTCTTTGAATTCCCCTTGTAAATAGGGGGGGGGGGGGTCTTTTTTGGATTTTAGGGACCAAAAAATTACCCGAAAATTATCGAAAAAAAATTCTTTTCTCGATGAAACTCTAAACAAAATATTTTCTTTTTTATCGACAAAATAAAAATTTATTTTTCTTGATAAAATGATTCTGATTTTCTTACATCTTTCTTAAAAATTCTTTGATTATATTCGGATCCAAAACACGTTTGGATTCCGAACTCAATTATTTTCAAACCAATTTTTCTCCATCTTTTTTTTCTCAAAAATCTTCAGATATTCCCGGGGCTAAAACAAATTTAGAGTCCAAGTCTGAATATTATTAGGATTAAAATAACATATTTTCACACCAATTAAACCAAAACGAACGAGGAGGACTTTCAAAAATCAAGCGAATTTGTTGACATGGATTCGCAATGAAAAGGTAAGCCTCTAAGTTCCTAGAACTGCTTTTCCTTTGTTTCATATTTTATTTTCTTCTCAATTGTGACCAATGATTTAATTTAATTATTTTATTATATTATTTATTTGTTCATCCCTTTTATTTAATTGTGGAAATTCTCAAATGTACATGTTAGATTACCCCCACGAAGAGAATTAAAATTATTCCCGGATAACAGACATCACCTTTTGCATGTGATCATTTTCACTAAATAAAAATGACCAACATATTTGTAAATAAAATGAATTGTTTTAATTCTCAATAAGAAATTTTCAGTCGCTGATACTTTAATTAGGCTACACGGGCCTCGTCAAAATCAAATCAAACATACGTGCAAATATTGTGCTATATCTTATGCTAAAGGTAGATTATAATTAGATGTATACCTAGGATTTTACTTTCCTTCGGGTATCGCAATTTCAATTATTTTTTTTGGAAATGTAATTAATAGATTAGGTGTGCGGTTGTATTCTCCGAGGTTTTGCAATCTTAATCTTTACTTTTTCGCATTTAATTGTCGTTTTATGTATTGATTTATCACTTTCCAAATATGTGTGAATCATACATTATAAATTCGAAAATGACATAGGTACGAATATGCACAATTAAGAAATACGGTTTTTTGTAGATGTAATTTAATGTGATCCAATAAGATGTAAGCAACTTATCCCGAACCCAAATTTTTATGTCTTAGTAGGCCGTCCCCCGGACATTAAGCCTCACATGACTCTAATTCCTAGAAGAGCTAATCTAGGTGGCGACTCTACACTAAGAGACAACGGATTCGGGTTTGACCAATCTAAAAATTATTTCCCTCTTTCTCTTTCAAAACTTCCGGGTTCACAACCCGGTACATTTCATTTTCAATAAATAGACCTCGGTGGACCACGCCTCTCATTCACACGCTCTCGGCCCATCGCTCTCCTTGTCTTCTGCTCACATTTATTCTAGAATTACTTACTTCATTCTGTTTTTCAATCTTGCTCAGCATCAAATAAGCCTTATCTAAGCTAGGTAAAGGTTTTAAAAGTAATATTTAATCTTTAATATGATCATAACATGCATTTAGTCCTATAAGAAATTGTATTAGCTTGTCTTCTTGTTCTTGATCGGATATTATGCCAAAAGCATTGCAGTTACAGGATCTCGATGCTACACATTTACAGCTAGGTATTTGTTGCTTAATCAAGACAGAAATTGAAAATGCAACATAGCAAGGTGGAATTTCAAAACTTAAAATTAACCTGAAGGATCTCTTAAGTATGCCATGATTGATATAATCTAAGTTAAAACGTTCCATAGATGCTAATAGGTTCATAAAACTTATAAAAGAAACCTAGTATCTAAGTTTAGAGCATGACCAATTGATGCGTGCTTCTCTTTCTCTTTTGGTTTCAGCATTCCCTTATAGCAATTCGACAAAACTTTGTTAGCATGAGCTTCCAAACTAGGATAGCCTTTATAATTGATCTATATGAATCTTCATCGACCAAAACCTTGTTGAGGTAGAACCCGTTAGTAGACAGCAGCTGCTAGACAGCTCGAAGACTAACCTAAAAATATAAACTGAGAAGGCTCTCTTCAAATAGAAAGAACCTTCTAAAGAAATTCTTTGTTGTTAGGAAAAACTCGTGAAGGATCTCGCACAACAAAGGAAGAAAGAGATGTCGAACTCAGAGAAAAAAGCTGAGCTGAAATATTTTTATGCTTAAAATAAAGAGAAATAGAGGCCTATATATGGGGAAAAGGGGGAGTGTTAGACTCCCCCTAAAACTCAATGTGGGATGGGGATATTCCCATCCCACAAGCGAGTTAGCTGTGAGGGTCACTTGGACCTGCGGGCTAACCCGCAGTCTCTTATCACAAAGAAAGCCCTAGTGGGCTTGCCTTGTACCGCAAACATGGGCTTGTGGGCTTGCACATAACCTGCACGCTATGCGCAAGCGCTACCATGGGTAGCGTCTGTGGGCCTGCAACCTGCTAGCAAGTGGGCTTTCCCCGCACGCTAGCGGTTTGTGAGCTTTTCAACTAGCGGGGTAGCTGCATAGGCCTCACTTCGAACATCTCGTGTTCGTTTGGGGCCCACTCGCAATGGGAAAAATTCCCTTACTCAGCTTCGTGTATTTTTCCCTATTTTTCTCTTTATTCCCTTTAATTATTAATTTGATCCAACCAATTAATAATTCTTCTAACAAATTTGGCAAACATATATTTTTGGCATAGACCTAATCTATAGGTTCTTTACTTAGTTCGGTAAAGACCCGAAGTGTGTGACCTCATAGGATCCCAAAATATTGAGCTGCTAGAGGTTAACCTAAACTTGGCTTCCCATCAAGGAACCTTTAGGCTTAGTGTTCCAGACAGATATGGAACCCAATAGCTCTAGACGATCAAATGGGCTTTCTAGCAAAGGCGTATGATCCCTTAATACTTGGAATGTCACGTGCTTATGACTTGATCCGGTTCTACAGTAGTAACCAATACAATACACTCCTTCCATCAGGTTAAGTACCATCTAATTTATTGAGCTCGTTAAGTGTTAGCTCATGTAATAACCCTAGCTATCTTGAAATTAGACTTGTTCACGAAGAACACCACTCAGCCATTATGTATCAAGATTGATTAGAAACCAGTTCTATCAATCTTATACTCTAACCAGAGGTTTATGAGTATATCACTTCAACAAGGGGCCCTAAGGTACATCTCCCATTATATCACTATATCAGGAGCGATGGATCCCATCTTGACTATTCAGCTTACCAACATGTGATCATCAATATACCCGTAATCACCCGTATCATCCTGATCTCCAAGGTATGAATAAGTATGACCCAAAGTATAGCAACTCCTACACAAGGTAACCAGTATCTCAGGTCTGAGGATATTTGCACTGCTACTGCAATGAGACATGACACCAACACATGGATATAGTTATTTTCGAGTGTCTATCTTATAGTGGTCTCCAATGTATTACCCGAATATATTCATGTGTTAACTCAAGGTACCACCTTCAGCTCGTGAGATTGGCTGCTTAGATCTGATCTAAGGAGTAAGCCTACACATGCTAGTCAGTCCGTTACATTGATGTCCAGTCTCAATGAAACTATGATTGGGGATATTTAGACTATTTATAGTAACACATATGTGCAGCTCTCACACCACATAGCTCTCATTATATCCTCGCACTTTTATGTTATGAAGTAGTCATGGACTTTTTCTTATCAATGCGCATATATATGACACTATACATATATGATACCAGCGAGATACATAAATAAATTAAAAACATTGATAAGCAATAAAGATGTCTTAATTATTATTAATAATAATCCAAAACCGTTTGTACATTATAACTAATTAATACATATCACCCTAATTGCCTCTAAGGCATACATCATGTCTACCAGTATTAACCTCAACAAACTTATTCCATCCGACATCTTCTCGAGTTTGTTGAAATATTGAAGCACAATGAGTGCACCTTGATCGAGCATGTTGATCTCTCTTTACTTTGTACAACATTGGCTCATTTCCTTCACAAAACCTATGTTCGAGAGCTTTCCAAAGTTCTCTTGAGTTTGACACATAGGTAAATCCTTCTGCTAAACCTTTAAAA
This sequence comes from Euphorbia schlechtendalii, assembly GCA_949673415.1. Lineage (NCBI taxonomy): Eukaryota > Viridiplantae > Streptophyta > Magnoliopsida > Malpighiales > Euphorbiaceae > Euphorbia > Euphorbia schlechtendalii. The sequence continues at coordinate 3,035 of CATIWQ010074900.1, read as the reverse complement.
CTGTATTTAGGATCTAAGATTTCACCAATTAATCATTCTTCCTCCATCTCCTGTATTGGCTTAAATCCTCATCAAGATCTTCCACTTCTTCTTTCGCAAACTTCAATTTTCCTTTTGTTGTCAAAGCTCTTTCCAAAGAGTTCTTCCAAGCCAGGTAATTTTCACTTCCATTCAAAGTTAAAGAAGAAATTACCAAACCTGGATTTTCATGATTTGAACTTCTTTCCTCCGAATCAACTGAGTTATCTTCATAAAGGCTTTTGTCCACTTCATCAGAAAACAGATCTCCATTGTTGCTGCTTGTTGCCTGATTCTTCTTCTTTACCATGTTCTCTGATACCATGAAATCAAGCAATGTGCTCGATCTTGATATGATATTAATGGAAGGTTTTCAATGAAAAATTGTGTAAATACTCTACAATTTTCTTATGATTTTCGTTACAATACAAATATGCCTATATTCATATTTATATGCTAAGAGTTCCTGTATAAAGTGTGAGAGCTAGTGCAGTATGCTGTTACAGCTGGCTATTTGGCAGTTACAGCTGCATCTTGATTCTGTTACAATGGCTCTACTTCACTGGATTGCAGTCTTCACTGTTGCTGTGTGTCTTTCCTTCAATTTCAGCTTGATCTTCAACAATAGTAAGTGTTTTTCAAACTCATTTAAGTTCAGAAATGTGACTTACAAGTTGAATGATACAAACCACGAAAATTTATGCTGAAAAAATATCAATTGAAAATATGAACTTCATAAATTTGTTTGAAAAAAATAGTAACTCGATCTCTCCAATTTCTACAAATTCCTTTTCAAAGATTGTAAAATGTGATGGATAGTTGATAAATAAGAAAAATGATGATAAATGCATTAACACATGTGCCAATTTTTCTTGACATTTATTCCCTGTATAAATGATCTTCCTCTCTTTTTTCTTATTTGTCGGCAAAGAATTCAAACACAAAAAGTATGAACTAACGTATGTAGATAATTTATAGCTGGATGTATATATTTTCTATATGCTAGGTGGTAGATATGTAAATTTATACTATGATAACTCAGTAAATAAATCATATCTAAGATGAGAATCTCGAAAATCTCTCCTCAAGATAGAGATCGAATTACATATGGATTATCTTAGAGATAATATCAAATACAATCTTTATTCAACTAAGACTTCTAATCCTAATCTATTTAGGACCCATTGAGACCTATATAAAGGCTCTAAACCTCAAAGGTATGGAATTCAAATTCAAATTATTATTATTTTCCACCTCAATCTCTTACTGACTTGGGTGTCGGAGAATTTTTTGTTTGTTTTGCAGGTTCCTCTCATCGATCGGCCTCAAGACAAACGAGTCAACTACGAAGATTATTTTCATAATCTTTCATTGGTGCGGTGAGCGTGGACTGAATTTACTTGTTCAGACGAGAATTTTAATCTAGAACACGACTTTCAAAAGTCAAAATTTTTTTTATCGATGTCATTATTAAGGCATTGTCACGAGATTCGTTTTATTCCGAACCAAAGAGATACATATACCTTCTTATAGCGCACTATAAGCTCGTTTTGAGCAGCAAATAGCTTAATTAATTTGCATGAATTTATAGTATTACTTGCGGATATTAGTTCATGTTCTTATATAACCTGCAATTATTATTCCCTCAATTATCAAGGATCGTCTGTACGGGAGAAGCTAGTCGCAATTTATATAAGGATTCAATTGGCACCACACACTCGTAAAAAGAAAAGATAACCAAAATATGTAAGTATAATGCATACAATTGCAAATTTGCAGCCGTGGTGTCATAATTGAATCATAAATTTCCAATTATTAGTTGGAGCACACCAAAAGAAAAGTTTAATATACCATTCTTTCGTAATATGCAAAGTAAGTTGATAATTAAGAGCTACGTTGTGTTTTAACCCATTTTTATTGAGTAGAGATACAGGACGTAATCATGGATGCTTAATCTAGGATGGACACAAAAAACAAAAGCAAAAACGAGACGAGATATCATCTTCGATACTGGACCCGAGATGGCTACTCAATACTTGATTCGTTGGGGCACAAGCAAACAATTGCAAATATAATCTAGAGCAAAGCTAGCCAAGTATGGAATTGGCCAAATTTCATCCCTGTTGGAGGGTTCCAATCATTTGGACATTTAATTACTGGATTCTCCAAGCTTGTCTCGCCACTGCTTAACTTACGCTTTCATTTACAATGAAGGAATGGAGCCACGGTTGTCACCCTGAAACTAAGTAAACAATGGCATAAAGGTAAGTGTAACTCTATTACTTACTGAGTACAACTTGTTGGGGAATAAACGTGGTAATTCCCGTACTACCAGATTAATGGAATGCGAAAAAATAATAGTGGAAAAATAACACAATATTTGATGACGGAGTTCGGCCAATTTCGCCTACCTCTCCGGAGCTGCTGCAGACTTTATTTTTGCTGAAAGTTACACAGTGCTTACAAAACTCTCAACTCACACCCAATTATCCCCGAGAATTTTTAGAGAAATTCTCTTAAAGAAAACCCTTAATAGATGTAATCAAAGGCGCAAAAATTACTAGACTTAATTTTTGCTTGACCCGCTTTTGATCTTCCTCTCTACTAAATTTTTCTCTAACTCTCCAAATGCTCTCAAGCTCTCAAATTTGTGATGATCATTTGCTTTGCAATTCATCCTATTTATAATGAAATGTTGAAGCATAGAGACAAAACAACTTTTGGTGATGGCTCCCAAAAAAATCAACTTTCGGTGGCTTTCAGTTACTTTCGGTGGCTTTCGGTGATGGGCCCTGAAAAAACAACTTTCGGTTGCCCCACGTGTGACTTTCATAACAATAGGGTGAACAAAACTCGATTCGATTCAAAACCTGAATTGAATTGAAAATGGAGAAATAAAAATTGAAAATTGAATCGAAAAAATTCAGTTTTAAACAGAAATTATATTTTCTATTTTAAATTTGAATTTTTTCACATATTAATTTTAATGATTAAAAAATTAATATTAATAATTTTAA
>CATIWQ010074859.1:0-15194 GCA_949673415.1 Euphorbia schlechtendalii | reverse complement strand
CAACATTTACAATAAAATAAAATAATTCCTAGGTTCACATGTAGAAAGAAATTAAGAAGAAAAGGAGGAGCACAAAATAAGCAACTCTAGGAACTCAGAGGCTTTACCCTTTTGGCGTGAATCCACTTCGACGTGTCCGTTCGATCCCCGGGAGCGTTCCTCGTTCGTTTTTGTAGTTTAGGTGATTTAATGTGAAAAGGTTGATGTAAAAGTTCAAAAATCTTCGTTTAATTCTTGGGATTTTAGTGTAATTTAATTGGAAAAAAGAATTGGTTGTTTGGAAAATAAAGTGTTTATTTATCTGAGGATTTAAGAAGAAATTTGATGAAGAAATTTGATTTTAAGATGAAGAACTTTGGGATCCAAAAGTGTTTTTTGATCCGAGAAAAAGTTAGAAGAAAGTGAAGAATATTGTTATTATTTTTTTGGTTCTGAAAGAGAGGATTTTTCTCTCTGAATTTCTGGCCCCGTGTACTAAAAAAGACCCGACTATTTATAGATAAAAAAGTCCCGAAAAATCCAAAACATAGAGCCTTGCCAGCTAGGGGTCTCGCGCGCGAGGCTCCCTCGCGCGGGCTACCTCACGCAGCCGCGCGCGAGGCTGCCTCCTCGCGAGGCCGCCTCGCGTAGCCTCGCAGCCTCGCGCGAGGCTCCCTCGCGTAGCCTCGTGCGAGGCTGCCTCCTCGCGTGGCTCCCTCGCGATCGGGATTGCATCTCCTTCATTTTTTTATTTTTTTTATATATATTTTTTTTGTATTTTTTTATTTAGTTAAATAATTTTATCTAAAACGTCCGAGGAGGATTCCCATTTGAAGATCGTCGGATGGTTGAAAATCCTGTGATTCGAGGATAAATTTCCCGAAAAGCCGTCATCATTGAACGTGCGAGCTGGTACAAAATCCCGTGCTCACACACAAATACATTCATGTCTTAACTCAAGGTACCACCTTCAGCTCGTGAGATCGATTGCTTGGATCTAATTCAAGGAGTAAGCCTACACATGCTAGTCTGTCCGCTTCATTGATATCCAGTATCAATGAAACTATGACTAGGGATATTTAGACTATCCATAGTAGAACGTATGTGCAGTTCTCACATCTCATAGTTCTCACTATGTCCTTGCACTTTTATGCTATTAATTAGCCACATACTTTATCTTATCAATGTGCATATAAAGTACCACATATATATGATATTAGCGAGATACGTAAACTAAACAAACATTAATAAACAACAAAGATGCTTTTATTATTAATAATAATTATCTGAAACTGTTTGTACGTTATAACTAATTAAGATATATCGCCTTAATTGCCTCTAGGGCATACATCATGTCTAACAATCTCCCATTTTCACTAGAGCCAGTTGCCCTTATGCTTGATGCCATACTCGTTAACATGCTGGTCATGCTTAACCTTAGTCAATGGCTTCATTAACCCATCTGCTAAATTATGATCCATTGGGATGTATTTTAAGCTTATACCTTTTCTAGCTACTATCTCCTGAATGAGATGGTATTTTTTGAGTACATGTCTGTTTCTCTAACGAGACCGTGGTTCCTTTGCTTGAGCAATAGCCCCATTGTTATCGCAATAGACCGCTATTGGATTTACAATGCTGGACACCACACCGAGATCACTAATAAATCTCTTTAACTAGATAGCTTGCTTAGCTGCTTATGAAGTAGCTATATACTCAGATTCAGTGGTTGAATCGGTAGCCCTATCCTTTTTGAAAATTTTTCAAATAACTGCCCCTCCATTTAACATAAACACATATATGATTGGGACTTGTAATCATCACTATTGGACTGAAAACTCACGTCAGTGTATCCCTTCATAGAGAGATCACCTTCTCCATATACCAAAACATATCCTTAATCCTACATCAATACTTAAGGATAGTTTTAATGGCCATCAAGTGCTTCTCACCTTGGTCAAATCGAAATATGCTCATGACGCTCAACGCATGTGAGACGTTAGGTGGATCCTATCACTAAGGAATAGAGTATTCCATTCATGCGCAGTCTCTTCTCTTGTGTTCTCGAACACTTAGATTTAGAATGGTTAATCCCATGAGACATTGGGAGATAACCCTTTCTTGACTACTCAAGGTTAAATCTAGTCAAAACCTTATATATTTATGTACTTTGCAAAAGACCTAGCAGCCTTTTGGATCTATCTTAGTAGATCTTTATACCAAGTATAAAAGCTACTTCTCCAAGATCTTTAATGGAGAACTTCTTTGACAACCGTGACTTCACTGTTTGAAGAAAAGGAACATCGTTTCCTATCAGTAATATGTCATCAACATATAATACAAGGAAAACGATTACACTCCCACTAGCCTTCTTATATACACGGGGCTCATTAGCATTTGACACAAAACCATTTTCTCAGATTGTCTCGTCAAACCTAATATTCCAACTCCTTGATGCTTGCTTAAGTCCATAAATGAACTTCTGCAACTTGCATACCTTTGAGCCATCCTTGGATGTAAAACTCTTGGGTTGTGCCACATACACATTTCTATCCAGATTCCCATTAAGGAATGTTTTTTCACATCCATCTGTCAGATCTCATGAACGGCGATGATAAGGAGTATTTTGATAGACTTTAGCATGACCACCGGTGAAAAGGTTTCATCATAGTCAATGTCTTATCTTATAATATAACCTTTTGCAACAAGCCTTACTTTATAGGTAATTACATTACCATCCATGTCAGTTTTCTTCTTGAAAATCCACTTGCTTCATATGGGCCTAATCCCACTTGGACCATCAATCAAGGTCCAAACTTGATTTTTGCACATGGTGTCCATCTTTGACCTCATGGCTGTAAACCATTTGCCAGACTTTAAGCCTTCCATTGCCTCCTTGTAAGTCTTGAGCTCATCATCTTCCATAAGGAAAATATGTTTATCATCAGTGATGAGAAAACTGTATCGCTCAGGAGCGATTGGAGCCCTACCTGACTTACGCAATGTAGGTGTTATAATAGGTTGTTCCATGCTCACACTTTCTTTTGTAATAGGTGTAGGAAAAATCAGTTGATTGTCTATTTGATCTTCTTGATAGCCTAACTTAAGATTGCTCCCACTAACTTTCGCAAGTATATGCTCTTTCTCGAGGAATTGAGCATTTTTAGAAACAAGGACTTTTTATTCCTTGGGGTCATAAAATGTATACCCCATTGTCTTTTTAGGGTAACCTACAAACAGACACCTATCAAACTTAGCACCCAACTTATTTGAACTTGTCATCTTTACATAAGCAGGACATCCCCAAACTCTCAGGTGAGAAAGAGCTGGTTTCTTACTGTACCACAATTCGTATGGTGTTTGATCAACTGATTTCGAGGACACTCTGTTTAGAATATAAACTACGCTCTCAAGAGCATAATCCCAAAAGGATCTGCTGAGTTCTGCTTGGCTCATCATGGACCAAGCCATATCAAGTAGGGATCAATTTCTTCTTTCTAACACTCCATTGTGTTGGGGTGTATAAGAAGGTATCCATTGGGATAAAATACCATTATCCCTTAGATAAAATACTAAAACTCTTGGTTCAAGTATTCACCGTCTCGATCAGATCGAAGGGTCTTGATACTTTTCCCAAACTGTTTCTCTACTTCGGTTCTGAACTCTTTGAATTTCTCAAAACTTTCAGACTTGTGCCTCATGAAGTACAGATAACCATATCGCGAGTAATAGTTGATGAAGGTTATAAAGTACACAAAACCTTCATGTGCCTTAACACTCATTGAACCACATACATCAGAAATGTATTATTTCCAAGATACTAATGGCACGCTGACCTTTTCCTTTGAAAGGTTTATTAGTCATTTTTCCCTTTAAACAAGGTTCGCACGCCCCATGAGATTCCCATACAATTGCACCTAAGTTACCACATTTGTGTAACTTAGTTATTCATTATACAAAATAATCATTCCGTAAACCAAACGAGCTCCTAGTATCTTGATATTAAGATGTTTAATCTTGAGTAAACTGTCCTATCCAAACCTTTTTCCATGGATGAATGTGGCAATTTAAGTTAACTAATGCAGCAATATTCATATGACAACTGGCTTCTGTTGATAAATTTTATGAACATTCTAGTATATCCATTGCTCACGGTGTTTTACAGTTCTCAGCTTTGTAATGCACAAAAGAAAATGAATCTAAAAATGTCTCGAGTATATATAGTTCCTGTAACCTTGTAAAACCCTATGAAGCAGAATCTGCTGTAGCTTATGTAACCTCTCATAAAATTCATACTTGAAAATTTGGGTTTAAATGGAAACAAGTACAGATCAATGACTTCCACATCTTCAACTAACAAACAAACAATGCTCTATTTCTTCTACTGAATCCCAGAATGATTTTTCTTGACGATACTACCCTTTTGCTCAAAACAATTGCCCCATTAATTCGGGTTTATGGAATAACCTGCATTGCCACCAATAAAAGTTAGGTAATTCATGTGGTGCGCAAAAACGTTCTAAAATAGACATTAGTAGACATATTTCATTGACGATGTTGTAAATGTACGAGAGTAAAATATGATTATAATGACCCATTTTGAAGCCTTTTTTTCATACCACATGAAGCAAATGGCTAACATGCCCGTTAAAAAGGCAATCTTCGGCAAATAAATCAACTCAAATTTGACAACAATTTAGCTTACCTCCCGACATATATAAGATTTTCACTCCAATACCGCTCAACCAAAATTGTTTATATGATTGCTGAGACTATCTATGTTTTTTCTTCATCCAGTCAACAAAATTGTCAATGATTAAAGGCCAAGCTTCATTTTCATCATAATTGTCAAATTTTGGAAAACTGATCTGCAAAAATGAAGGGTATCAATCACAAATCACACTGAGAATTCCCATACAAGGTAACCTAATTAATCCATTATCTGTTTTCACTTAACAAGTACACAATTCACATTGGTACAAGATTAGCTTGCATGTATTGTTATCACAGCATAACATATTTAGCAACTCATTTTAAAACAAACTTCAGATCTTTTGAGCATCATAACTGGAAATTAAACAATTGCAAACCTTATTGATTATTGAGGCGGGTAAGCAATCCTCACACCCATAAAGGTTTAAAAAACTGTTTTCAATCCCTATACCCATTAAGGATTTGAGAAAAACAATTTACCCCTTTTCCGCTCAGAAAAAAAATTATGCAACTATAAATATATATATATATATATTTCATGTTGGGGAAAGTTGTCCACATTAACATCCACATTATGAATTCTGGGATTGAAAAATATTCCTACATGGGGTTCTTATCAGGGATTCCTCATCCCCATCAGGTTAGAGGAATAATGGCCCCACTTTCAACCCTAGAATTCATTCACTTTGAAAAAGATAGAAGCACTAAGTACACCTCTTCTGTGTTTTAGAGAAGTTTTTTTAAAGATAAGAACTAGAAATCTCGTTTACCTTTTAAAAGCACTTTTGCATCATACCCATTACAAGTTAATCATCAATCTAATATATCACGTGACTAGTACCTAAAATGGATTGAAGGTTAAATTACAAAAATAATGCGTGATTTCACCTACTGGTTTTTTCCGCATCAAACAAAGAACCATCATGGTTAAGTGAGTAAAAAGAGAAATTTGAACTAACACTATTAGAACTAACGTGGCAAGGGGCAATTCCCTGAGTCATTTATTTCTCTTTCCACTAACTATTCTTCTCACCCTCTCCACTCAGTCATCCTCGGAATTCAACAAAAATGATAAGTACAAAATTTACAATCAAAATTGTATCGAGTTCTTATTAACAACCAAGAATAGAGAAATCCATGATCAAATCAACAAAAATTGCGATTGTCATTAATTTTGAAACAAGAAGGCCAAAATATGCTATAATATACAAAAGCTTAATATAAATTTCAACCCATGATACAGATAATGTAAATTTCCATTGATTTAATATCCATGTTTCCTCATATTTCAACAAAATCTGGGTATGTATTACCATGGTTTCAAATTTCAATTAGATTTTGTCATTAATTTTTTAGTGTTTATGCAGTCAATTATTCAGATAATCATTTATATATGTTGAGTCGTGATGTATTGTATGTTCGTGAGATTTTTAATTTTTTAATATTCGATCATGTTCATTTAACATGTGAGGTCTTATTTGGTCAGGCTATTTTCAATATTTGGTCGAGCTGTTTTTAGGAACGTGGTTGGAAAAAAAATTTACCCTAAATCATTGATGGCGAGGTAAATGGCGAAAACCTTTTCACCAAATATTTATGGGAATGGGGCAGGAAATGCATTTTCCACCCTAATAGGTCCCATTTACAACCCTAGAATTTTTTCCCCTAATAAGATAAAATCATGCCGTAGTAATTTTTACATGATTTTCAGGCCAACTGCTATTAATCAGCCAGCAATTAAAAATAGAATAAGACAATAAACACAAACAAGCTAAAAAAAGATAGATTCAAACAAGACAATTGTAGAATGAAAGCAGAAAAAATCACATACCTCCTTGCAAAAACGAAGAAAATTCATCCATTGGTCCGAGTTTATCACCTTGTAATCACTTTGGATCTGTTATAATTACAACTTATCAAAAAAATAGATGAAGATAAAAGATCTTTTAGCAAGTTATAGAAGAGGAATTATCATATACCTTTAAATACTCAATTAATGAATCGACCATAGATTGAAATTGAGGACGAAGCACAATATTCAACAATTCACAAATGCTCTCAATGTCCACACATTTTTGCTTCTCTTCTAAAATAATGACAGAAAATAAGTTGCAAATCATAGTAAAAAATAATGATAATCAACAATGAAACACATGGCAATTGCATTGAATATATAGCCCATTTTTTAAGACTTACCTGTAAGGCAATATTGAAAAGCAAAAGAATAGAAGTCCATGAAGTTTTCCTCTGTCTGAACCTTTTCAAATATACATGTTGAATATCAGATTTTAGTTGCCAGTACCTTAAATATGATTTCAGTTACAGTTTCACAAAAGAACAAAACCTCTTTCTCCAATTCTGCAAGCGATTTCTTCAATTTGCTAAGAGAATTAGCCTTAAGAGATTTTAAGCCTGTCCGCCATTCTTCCTGATATAGGAGAATAATCGATTTAACGGAAGAAAACTTTTTAATCATAATTTGCTAGATATGCAATGTCCATACCAATACAAATGCCACTATGTTTGCATTCGTGAAGCAATCAATGAATATTACATAATGTGAGTGCATTTACTTCTCTAAAAATCAAAATACAATATAAAAAAACTAGGGACTTTCTTCCTTCTATTGGATGATCTATCTATAGAGGGCCAGTTTGGGTTCGCTTTCCCAAGCTGCTTTTACAAAAAGTTCCATTTTCGAGCTTTTCCAGACTTCTACCCCAAAAAGCTCTGAAAATTTATAGCAAATAGTTCCTAATTAATTAGCAATAAAAGTCAAAATCTTTTGTCCATTGCCGAAATATGTTGTTCTATTAAAATTTTGTAAGTGGAACTTTTCATGACAGCAGCTCTAACAGCAATCCTAAATAGGCCCATAATATGATCTTAGAATGGTACATCACCCCTGAATAACACAATTTACCTACAATTTGATCATGTTACTTACCCGGGTAAAATAACCTTGTTGTTTAGCTTTCATTTTCCTTGAAACACAGAGAGAACACCAAAGATTAGGAAGAGATCCAGAATTAATTTTGTGCAATTCACGTGAACATTAAATTGGCATATGTACCATGCAAGCATCAGGATACGGATATCAGTATATTCCAGTTTCAAATCTGAACACAAATCCTCGATTCCTTCCGGACTGTTGACAAACATAACAGCATAAAATATTTAGTGTTTAGTTACATAGGCATGTATGTATCATAAATCAATGACACACCCTTTTCTATCCAATAAAAGACAATGAGGATTTAAGTATTGTAAAACCAGTAAGCCTCTCAATAACATTGGAATTCATAACCATTGTTCAAGAATGGAAAAATCTCTTTCCATCAAATAACTTTTCGTTAATTTCTGAAACTATACCACGGTAACCTCAAAATGCTAGGGGTTTTTAAAAATGTCAAATTAGCAAGAAGAAATCCTCAAATAGCAAGAGCAAGAAGATGCAATAACGTCCCAACAAAACCAAGTAAATTTACAGCAAAAAGAAAAAAAAATCAACATAAGATCAGTAATGAAATATTTGAAAAATACTGAATCGAGTCCAATTTAGAATTAAAAGGCAAACTTACTCAATCATCTCCGAAGATTTGTTTGCATATGAATCGAATAAGCTATCTATCTGTTTGAACCCCTTTGATATGACCTTGCCTGAGATACAGAACATCTAGCGTCATATGATTAGAAGCTAGGCAGACAAATACTGAACAGCAATCGTATAGAGTATAGGCGACATATATCTGAAAAAAAGCCATAAATTCAGTAAAGAATCTTCCAATAGCGACAGATACGCCAAATAACTTCGTCATGCATTTTTATAGAAATATAAACTTAAGCATATGAGGCATCACCATAGAGGTAGTTATTTAAAATATGTCACAAACCAGCAAAAAGCTACTCAAAACTCTTTCCTATCAGAATTAGCTACCAGTAGCTAGAAGAGCTTAGTCTATAAATTGCAATGGCATTGCTTCTTGTTCAAACCCTATAACAAAGTACAAAAAGAAAATAAGAGCAAAATTAGGACACTAAAAGATGAACAATCAAGGAAAAGCATAGTTAGCACAATCACAATAGCTTTACATCTAATAAGCATGAGTTCATTTTTGGCAAAATCATAACTTGGCTATTTTTAATATATTTGATAAATATCTGATATACTAATAGAAAGACAAATATATATATTTTACATATAATATTTTGTACATTATTAAATAGAATTGTCTTTTGACTGAAAAAGAAGTTGACCAAAATGACCTATTTGAGGGCCTGACATATCAACTTCAAGTCCCTCTTCCATTTGCAAATTTCATACCTAATATACCGATATTTAGTGCATTTTGGGGCTAACCTATTGTAAACCTTGTATATTTATACTAGGAAAACCGAGTTGAAAAGAACAAGGTAAACCATATTTCTATATGTCAAGTAGAAAAAATGCAATTGAAAAAAGGTCTATACCAAAAGGCATTTGGTGGAGATATCATATGCCTGAATTCAAAAAGGTCCATTAATCACATCTATTTGTTATTTAACATTCTAATAGCCGAGAAATTTTTACCAGAAACCAAACATAACATGAAGCTAATAGCTAGCAAAAATGGATATCAAAGATAAATGAACCACATCAATCTAATAATGTAGTATGAAACCAGAACATAAATGCAACTAAAGCTTCAATTCAAATGTCGAGAATTTAAGTTGCTATCATAAATAATAACAATAAGTGGAGAAAATTCAAGAGAACCACAGGCTATTTATTTGAGAAATAATTAAAATATTTACAAGAGTGAAACCAATGCGCTAATAATCTGAGTAGTTGTTACAACATTAATACACAGAAGTAATAAATTAAAAATTAGAAAATAAATAAAAATGAAGCAAATTTAAAGGTACTTTTCAAAGTCCAGGCCTTCCAAAAGAAATGGCGCGGTTTTATCATATACAAATTCCACAATTGCGTTTTCCTTCACGAATTTCAATTAATCAATCTTGAATATCATATTTCCATCTAAAGAATTGAGTATCGGAATTTTCTATATCGCCGGTGTCAGAATTAAAGTTCTCCCATTGAATTTTCCGGGGTAACAAACTACTCAAGAAAGAAAAATCGAAAGTAAAGAGAAGAATACCAGGACGAGAGTCGGAAGAGCTGAGTGGGGCCGGTTTTCTCTTGGAAGCGCGAGGCATGTTCTGCTATTTCGTGAGACGAGGACGATAAACCACGACCGTCTGATTTGATGACTGACTGCAGACTTTGATGAGTTAACGAACCAAAACCCTAAAGAGTAAAGATAATGGTTTTCTTAGGAGAAAATATTTGGCGTTTGGAATTATGCTTTACGAAAGAGAGTGGGAAGGTCGGATACAGTTAATGTTCAATCTGGCTCCCGCACATTGAAAGTTCAATACATGATCACCCACTGAATTCTCTTCATTTAGTTTTCGATATTATATCGGGAAATTGTTATGAATGATCACGCAATTACTTTGGTAAAAGTATTTCTTTACTTTGTGTACCCTTGAGTAACTTTTAGTTTTATTTTTTATGTTCTTTATACAGAGCCTCCTTCTTCACGCGTTCTTATTATTTTGCTGCTGCGCATTCTTGTTCTTTTATTTTCTCTTCCTCCGTTAATGCTCTTTCAATCTCGTTTTTGTTCTTTTCTTTTCTCTTTTGATTTGATTTTTGTGATGGATAAGGTTCCGATTTTGCTCTATTGTTTTAGAGATTGGACTTCTGATTTCAATTTTGTTAGTTACAGTGTCGCTGGTGTTGCGATTTCTTGTCAGTTTACATTTGAAGATTTCAAAAATCTCTTGTATGAAAGTCTGAGGATAGATCAAAGTGTAGAGGAGTTGAAAATTGAATTTCAAGTTTCGGCTGGAATTCTTGCTGTGGAGATCAATAGCGAAAGCTTTTTTGAATTTTTTATTTCTTGTAGATCACGCAGTGTTCTTCCCAATGATTATCCTATCTGTATCACTAAGTTTCCTGTTATTTCTCCTCTTGTTGGAGGTAAGATATGTTGTTTTTGTTATTTCTATGAATTCTGTAATTTTTGTGTTTTTCTCTTATGTGAATTTGTTATTTACTATAATGTATTGTTGTTTTTTGTTGTCTATTTGTTTACGACCACTTTGCTACCTGATAGTATACATTTGTTTACTTTTTTCATGATTTCATACTAGTTTTTTCATTGTTTTTGTGTTTCTGTTTTCCTACCATGTCACTACCATGTTTTTACCTGTTATGACAGATTGCTGCTTTTTATTTTGATGTAGTACAATTCTCCCTCCTGATTCTCATTAGATTAGCAAGTCACTTTTAATTTTATTGTTTTTCATGAAAATTATATTTATATTTTGTATTTTAGTCATTCCTACCATGTTCCTACCATGTCACTACCATGTCTCTACCTGTTATAACAGATTATTGCTTTTATTTTGATGTAGAATTCTCCCTCCCAATTCTCATTAGATTAGCAACTCACTTCATTTTATTGTTTTTTCATGAAAATTATAGTTATATTTTGTATTTTAGTCATTCCTACCATGTTCTTACCAGGTAGATTGCTAATTCCTTTTCTGTCATTCCTACCATGTCCCTACCATGTTCCTACCAAGTAGTTTGCTGATTCCTTTTTGTTTGTTTTTTCAATTTGATGTTCCTACCAGATAGTATGCTGATTCCTTTTTGTTTGGTTCCATGTTCCTACTAGATAGTATGCTGGTTTCCTTTTTTATTTGGTTTTTTCAAGTTGATGTTTCTACCATGTTCCTACAATGTGGCTACCATGTTATTCTCTGCCCTCCTTGATACATTGTGTAGTTGTATTTTATACTTTTTCTTTTTCTTTTTTAGGTTCTGAAATTGAACAAGAGCATGATTTGTCCATGGTTGAAGTGGAACAAGTTGAGAATCAAATGGATTTAGATGTTTATTCTTCAAGTTCCATTGTTGTTCCAGATTCTTTTGATGTTCATGATGTTTACATTGAGAATATTACCAACATGGCTATGGAGAGGATAAAGTGCTTGGTGGATCAAGATTCTATTGAAGAGGATGTTCAGGATGTTGCGATCTCTAAATCTACGATTAACTGTGTTAAAGTTAATCAGGTTTTCAAGGATAAATCTGTGTTGAAGGATGCTATGAGCTTTTATGCTATAAAGAAGAACTTTCAATTTAAAGTACAGAAATCATACACGAAGCAATATTATCTAAATTGTGTTGATCCAGAATGTTCATGGCTTTTTAGATCATCGAAGCAGGAAAAGCAGTGGAGTTTTGGTAGTGAGAAAGTTTTGTAGTGAACACTCTTGCAATATTGACTTGAGGAATAACGAGAAGATGCAGTTAATAAGGACTGTGATTGCCAAATATATTAAGAATTCTTATTTAAATGAGAAGACTACTTACAATTTGGTTGACATTGTTAATAATGTGAGGAATGAATTAGGTGCGGATATCAATTATCAGAAAGTGTGGTGTGCCAGAGAAGAAGCACTGAAGTTGATTCGAGGGACAACATTGATTTTTTTACAGCACATTGCCTAGTATCATATTCATGATTCAGAAAACAAATTCTGGTTCCATTCGTAACCTTGTGATGGATGGACTTAGCTTTAAGTATTTTTTCATGGCGTTGCATGCTTCTATTTAGGGCTGGCAACATTGCAAGCCTGTTGTAGTTGTAGATGCCACATTTTCAAAGACTCGCTACAACGACACGCTGCTATGTGCTTATGCATATGATGCTGCAGGTTTTGTTTCATTTTAATTATTTTTTCTCTTTTTTTTTGAATTGTTGTGTTTTATAATGTCTTTAAATTTTTTTATTGAGTTTTCAATGTTTATATTGTTGGTTTTGTGCATTTTTCCTTTTGATTCCCCATCTGTGTTCTGTTGATTTTTTGTCATTTATCTGATTCTACCATGTCCCTACCATGTTCCTACTAGATAGGTACCTGATTCTGTTTTCTTTTGATTTTTTCCCTAATCTTACCATGTCCCTACCATGTTTCTACTGGATAGATACCTGATTCTATTTTCTTTGATTTTTTTCCCTGATCCTTTCATGTCTCTACCATGTTCCTACCGGATAGATACCTGATTCTATTTTTTTTAATTTTTTCCCCTCATCCTACTATGTCCCTACCATGTTACTGCTGGATAATTATTTCTAATTGTGTTTTTTATATGATTTTTTCAAAAATGATTTTTCCTCTTGCTTTTGCTATTGTTGATGGTGAAAACGATGAATCTTAGGAGTGGTTCTTCCAGCAGTTCAGGGGAGTATTTGGTGACAAAATTAATATGGTTTTTGTTTCGGACCGCATACAAGTATCGAAAAAGGCTGCGCTAAAGTATTTCCTGGTGTTATGCATGGAATCTGCACTTATCATTTACTGAAAAACTTGAAATCAAATTTCAGGAGTAACACATGAGAAATGGCAAAGTACTTTAAGCTTGCAAACTATTCTTACATGGTCCGCTGTTTTGAAGAGAATATGTCTCATTTGGCAAACATAAATAAAGGGATTATAGGATATTTGATTGGTGTTGGTGTTGATAGATGGAGCCGAGCACATTCGACCTCCAACCGATACAGTGCTATAACATCGAACAATGCGGAATCCCTCAATTCTTTGACAAAAGTAGCAAAGAGTCTTCCCATTTCATCCCTCGTCGCTTTCTTGCATAATCTGGTGCAAAAGATTTTAAAGACAAATATGATCATTACGAGAAAAACTAAGACTGACTTGACTAAGAGGTATCATAAGAGGGTGCTGAAAAAGTATGATCTAGCTGCTGTTAAATTAGCTCGGAAAGTGATTCCACGCGCTAACTCTCTTGACTGAAATCAACTCCAAACGCTCCTCTTCAATGTGGTTTGAAGGTTTCTGCAAAACAAAAAATGTCACTACGGGGGACTAGCCGTGTGACCGGTGTAGCCTCTCCGATGCTTAAGTTAGATCGGATTTAAGAGAGGAGGCAGGGAGTTTTTTGTGTGTTTTTCATAAGTACCTCTACGTGGTGACAAAGGGTCCTTTTATACTCATTGGACATTCCCAAGTCTGATCCAAGGTGTGAATCATCTAGAATTCTAGTTTGAATGGATCTTTATCCTGTTGATAGGATAAAGTTTATCTGAAGTCAGAGTTCTAATTATGGAGGTCTCTTTAGAGACTCAGAGTTTTGATTGAACTCTTTGCTCCTGAGGCGTCGAGGTCTGTCCAGGTGGATAAGCCGACTCAGCTTGATAGCCACCTGGACATTTCTCTGAGATCCAGGAAGACTTGGTTTCTTCCAAATTTGGGGCGGATATAGTCCTCTTGAATGATTACCGAGGCGTTACTCTCAGGGCGGATGAGCTTCGCCTAGATTGGCAGGAACATTTCTAGCCTCACCGCAACATTTTTTCCCTACTCCAGGCGGATGTATTCCTCCTGGGGGTTTTGCGTGGCATGCACGCGCCTGTTATTATTTGACCTTGTTAACAGAAGTCCCCCCATCAGTTCGAGAGCTTCTTCAGGAGCTTGTGTTTGGGATCCACCTAGTCCAGGTGGATTTATCATCAGAGACACGTCTAAGACATACGTGTCTTGAGCGTCAATATGAATAATTCACGTCTTTTCAAATGTCAAACGTGAGGCAGACAGCACGCCACGTGTCCTTCAGGGGAAAACATCCCCTCAAATGTCCTTTCAACCCTATATAAGGGGTTCCATTTTCTCCTTTCATCATTTTCACAGTTCTTCTTCTCCAGTGAGTTTCTACAATTCTTCTCCATCAGTCGCCCTTTCTTTCCTCAAGCTTCCCTAATCAAGCACCTTCTCGGTACAAGTAAGCTCCTACACTCCTTCTGCTCTGCTTTTACCGTCAGTTTATTGCGATTTGTTGTTATTTTTCTTTTCTGCGAAGATTATGGTATCTTAGTTCCTCATATAGTTCTTCTGTTGTTCTTCAAATTTTTAGTCATTGATTTACATTTTGTTTGCCTATTAATGATGCCTTGACCCATTCATCGGGAAATGATTTTGTGTTTTTATCTTATTTTCCCAGAACAACATGTGTTTCTGTTTTTCCAGAATTACTTGTTCATGCGTAGATCGCTTGCTAGATCTGAGATTTTTATTCAATCGATATGAATGTTGTTTGTTCGCTTTCCTTGCCATCTAGATCTGAAATACCAACGTAGGTAATTTGAATGTTGTTTATGCCGCCTCGAGATAACTTAGGATTCTTTTAGGATTCCTAACTATTTAGGTTTTTACTAGGTGGTCATGACTGATTCTGCCTCGACCACTAGTAGCTAATTTGATAGGGAATTAGCTGAGGTTAACTCCAAGTACTTCAAACCTTTGAACGTAGATTATACTGATTACGTCTCAACCTCTAGGGAACCCCCACCAACAGAAGCCATGTCTGAGCCTGGTGAGAATCGAGCATCTCGTAATGAGTCCACCTCTTCCTCCCAATCTTCTTC
>CATIWQ010074849.1:0-28061 GCA_949673415.1 Euphorbia schlechtendalii | reverse complement strand
CCACGTGCCATTTAAGTACATTTGTGATCTCTCTTTTTTCTTCAGGATTCAAATCATTGGAAATTATCACCATTTTTGGTGACTCATTTGTACCCAAGTTAATTTCGTTTAATGATGTATCATGAATGTTAAAGACGTTATGTGTATGATCATATGAATGCATGGTGCCGTTAGGCAGAACATCAAACAAGTAAGCAAAATTGTCATACTTCATTGAATTGGCCTCATAGGCAAAATTGTCAAAAACATCAGAAATGTTCATAATTACATCATCTATTTCCTCCTCCATAGGCGGAGGGGCTTCAGTTGTTGCAGCACAGGTGCGTCACTGATAGGTTCCACCTCGAGAGTGGTCTATGCCAGCTTTTTAGTGAGGAGCTTGATAGTGCCTATATTGCCTTTCTTCATCAACTCGTTAGCAACTTTGGTGAAAGCTGCACATTGCATCTTCCAGTACTCTACCCTTTCCAAACTCCTCGATCGGGTTACTACCAAGATTGGTTTTTCTTCTAGATCAACATCAATGGGGGGTTCAATCAGCTTGCGAGTCTTGAAGTCAAAGACATCGTTGAATATCTCAAGCCCTTTAACCTCTTCTTCGTTCAGGATCGTTGGTTCTGGTTCTCTCAGATATGCCTTAGTGCCTTCGGCTTCGTAGACGCTTACCATGTTACAGAACATGGACCGTTTGTGTTTTTACATCTTCATACCTGGGGTGAAACCCAGGCCTAAACTAGGTGTGACAAGGATAGGATCAATGGCCCTGATAATCCCCTGATGGTATTTTCCTAAGCCTTTACCAGGGATGAAACCCTGCTTCTTCATTTGAGCTCTAAGGCTTCCAGGGAAAAAATGATATCCCTTTGGAGTACCATGCTGCCTTTTCCTTTCTTCAGTGGCCATTGCCACCCTCAGCCCTTGCATTATTCTCTCTTCAAATGCAGCAGCCACCATCATAGATTCCTCAGCCTCGATCGTCACTGGCCTCCCTTTATGAACAAGCTTTATCTTTTGATGCAGAGTAGAAGGGACTCCCCCTATTGCATGGATCCACGGCCTACCTAGAAGCAATGAATAAGTTAGTGGAATATCCAGCACAGTGAACTTCACATTAGAGGTTACTCCTCCAGTGGTGACCTCTACTTCGAAACTGCCTACTACGCCCCTCTTCAAATAATTGTAGGTTCGGATTACCGTGTCAGATTTAGTGAGCATATCCTCCCTTAGCCCTAGGTGAGGTAAGACCTTAACAGGATAAAGATTGAGAGCCGAGCCATCATCTACCATTATACACTGTATTGCACGACCAAAAATCTGAACCAGGATAAATAAGGCCCGATTATGCAGCCCCAGTTCCTGTGGCAGTTCTGACTGATCAAAAGTTATTGATGGCATCTGAGGGGGGACAATTCCTTCCCCTATGGCAGCACACATCTCAATTATCGAGGTTGTAGGCGTGGCAGGCATTTCCATCAATCTCTTAACTAAACCCATCCTATGCTTTTGCGATGTCTCAAACAACCTCTAATTATTATATTTGGCCTGAGTTCCCTTCAACTGATTTATCAAAGGGTCTATGTCTAGCATATCTTTGTCCACCTTTGGGGGTAGTGGTGGTTTGGGCTGTTCTCTTATTATTTCCTCCAGCCTGGAGTCGTTGAGCTGTACAGTCTCATCCCTCCTGAAAACTCTACAACTCCGAGTGACCCTTAGTACTCCATTCTCCATTACTCTTGTTTCCCTGGAATTAACCCAAGGGTACTAGTCATATCCATCCTCCGCTTGGTCGCATCACCCCTTCAACTTGTAAGAATCCAAGTTTATGGGCTTCTTCCCACCAGAAATGACCTCTCCCTCAGCCGAGGTTCCTTCTTTAGGTTTCCTCTTTCTTATGGACTTGGGGACATATGCATCGAGATCAATTGGCACCCTTGCTGGTGCTTTCCCGTATTCTATCTTTATTACATCCCTCGATGGTTCACCCCCCTCTACTGAGAATAGTTCTGCCAAAGGATCATCTTCGGGGCCTTCATCTTCATCAACCACTGCATTTACCACCGAATTAGACCAAGATAGCATTGCTAGGACAGAATCAGTGGGTATCACTAATCCTACTACATGGACATTATGGTGCCTGGTTGTTATCTCCTTGTCGAGATGATGAGTGTGAAAAGATAACTCATCAAAATCTGGAACTGCCAGTCTTGCCAAGTGATAGCAGTACCAATCTTGAGATCCCCTTATTATCAATTGTACTACAGAAAGCTCAGATGGCCTTAGTGCCAGCACTAGATAGATAAACATCCACCGCTTTATGTAGCCGGTGAGCGATTCTCCTTCCCTCTGTACACAAGCGAGCAAATCTTGCATGGTTCATTTTGGAGGTTTTAAAAATGTGAACTCCGTTTAGAACTCTACGGCAATGTAGTTCCAATTGCTCTTAGTCTTAACTGACTGCATTTCGTACCACTAACTTGCTACTCCCGCTAGAGAACATGAAAACAGTGTAGGTATCATATCTTGAGAAAGACCCTATGCTCAACACAGGATATAAAACTTGGATAAGTGGGAAGACGGTGCGTCAGTCTTGTCAAAAACTGACATACCGACTAAGCTGAAACTAGCCCTCGGGACTTCTTCCCGTTCTCTGATCACTCGATTGCTTGACTCAGATTTAAGCATCTCCATTACATCGTCAAAGTCCATCCCTGACTCAATCACCATCACATACTCCTCTCCTTTGCCGGCCAGTGCTTCTCTTGACAATTCATTCCCTACACGAAGTGACGTAGGTTTCTGGCTGGTAAATACCGGCATCCCAGCAAAGTTAATCTAAACAGCTTTAATCTTCCCCCCGCATCCTCGGTGGTTCAACTCTTGTTCCAGCATTTTCAAAACCCGATTAGGATCACTTCTCGACCCAACCATCATCACGAATTCTCCAAGCCCTTCAGACAGGGAGCTCAAGACATTTCGCTCATCTAGCTCTGAGTTAATCATTCCTACCCTCACCTCAAAATTTGGCAAGGGTTGCTCTTCGTACTGGGCTTGAGTGCTGGCTCATGGATGACCTTATCAGCCACTAACTTCTGAAAGGCTTTCAACAGCTCTTTACAGTTATTTGTGTGATGCCCTCCTGCCACATGATAATGGTAATAATTATTCTTCTCTTCCAGCCTGGGAGGGACATGCTTCTTCAAGCTCGCTAACTGATTAAGTTCACGCAGCTTGGTGAACAAGAATCCTAAATTAGCAGCATATGGCGATATGCCATGATATTCTTCCTTTGGTAACCTAACAGCAGCTACCTTCTCTTCATTCACCAATTGTACTACCGGTTACTTCGCTTTCACCTGCACTGGATTGGAATCATTCTTTCTGTAATAGGGCTTAGCAACCTGCTGCCCCGTCTTTGCCTCCATGGCATCGTAGCGCTCTATCTTCTCAGCTCGAATGAAAACTTCTTGATAGCTGTGGAAAGTTTCGGATCCCAGCCTCTTCCGATAAGATGGTAGTGCACCATCTAATAGCCTCACGATCATCTCCGGTAAAGATAGGCAAGACTGTATATGCACTTGAATAGCCATCCATCTCTCAAAATAGGGCTTGAAATTCTGCCCCGGTTGTTGCTTCACTGCCTCCAGATTTTGCATGGTTGTGATTATTAGAGTATTGAACCCATAATGGTCCACCATTGCCTGGGATAGACGTCCCTAATCGTAAGCTACCTCTATCAGCAAGTGATTGTATCACTCATTTATCGGGCTTCCTAACATAACAATAAATAGTTTCACCATCATTCGATCACTGATCCTCAAAGCCCTCATCACATTCTAATAATGCACAATATGTGCACGAGGATCAGTGTTGCCTATTTACTTCTCAAATTGAGGCATAACAAAGGTCGGTGGCAAAGTATCCTCATCTCCAACTATTGGCTGCACCGGGATGGCACCCCTCAGCCTATGCACATGAGTGGCTAAGAACTATCTCCAGAGTTCAACCATTCTAGGTTGTTGAAGGATACTGTTTGGGTTCTCCGAGAAACCCCATACTGCGAACTTGGGTAGTACTACCCCGGACCCTGAAATGTTTGAGAAGGTCCGCCCCAGCTGGGCACGGTGGGTTGAGCCATCCCTTGAATAAAGGGGATGTAATTAGAAGAGGGTCTAATCTCCAAAGACCCTACTGCCCTTGTGCTAAAAGAAGCATGCCCTGGCTACCCCTAGAGGAACTGGCTGCCCTTCTGTGGCTCATACACTGTTTGCGGTTGACCCTGGTAGAGTGTAGGGATGATTATGCTAGCACTTGGGAACACTGAAGGTCCGCCTGTTAGAGCTGTGCCGCCAGCATTTGGCACCACATCATTTGCCCTCTACTTGGGCTGTCCAGTCCTAGTACGGCGGTCAAGGATTGTTGCAAATTGCTCTCTATTGGCGAAGGCATTCATTGCAGCTGCAATCTCGGCGCTCATCGATGATTGGTTGGCTGGTGGGTTCTGACCCGCCCCAAGAGTCTGCTTGTTGATCACATTCTCTTCCTGTTGATTAGACATGTTGCAGAAACTGCGAGGAGTGTCTTGATCTGAATCCAAGCTAGAGTCGGTATACGGAATTCCTTCCTGATGAGTCGTGACTGGAGATAGATGGATCAGCCAACCAGAAGCCCTGTTCCAAGTTTTCTAAAGAAGTGGCTTCTTCCTAGCTGACATACACACGAAGATCGTTAGGGAATGCATATAAAATCATGATGCATGATTGATGCGTGAGATGTTTAGTGTTATGGCTGCAGAAAAGGGTTAGCGTGCCATGATGTAAGATAAAATTACACATAAAAAAGAACAAAATCGTTAGTCCATGTGATGAATGAAGGTCCATTGGTTTTGAGATCTGTATCCTATCCTTTGGGACAACGTAAAGTGGAATGATGTAACTAAGTAGTCTAATTACCCATGTGGTGATAAGTTAAAGGTTCGAGAGATAACTCCCTTTATGTGTGAGTAGGCTGTGTGACGGACTCTAGTGCAAGGTATTCCCTAAATGTATGGAGAAAAATAACGTAAGTAACAAATAAATGAATGTTTTAGTCATTTTGCCCTTATCGGGCCAAAGTCTTAGATGTCAGTAGACATCATCACTAAAGGTATGTAGTGATGCGTGAGCAAAAGTTCGCCCTACAAGGGCTTGGGTTAGGATATCAACTGGGATATCCTTTGTGTTTAAGTTTACCTAAGGTAGGCTTTTGGTGTATACGGGTGCCCCAGAAGGGCGGTAATTTGGATGCCAAATGGGCATCGTGCCGGGATTTTGGTAAGTTTGTCTTACGAGTTGGATGTCATGTGGACATCACGCAAGAATGTGGGTGAGTGATGTAACATGATTCTAGTTGGTTTCAGGTCTTCCTAAGGGGACACGATCTCGAGTGCTGACTAAGTTCCTACGTATGAGTGACATCAAACCATGTTTTGTATCATGAGTGTGTTCGTTCAAGTGTTTGCACTAAGATTCGTGGTTAGCATGGCATATTTGTACAATGCATGGAAAGCAGTAAACACTAGCAAATAGGGTTTTTGGCTAGGGTTTCCAACCATACAACTCGTGCGCGTAGGGTTTTTGGCTAGTCTCTATCCTAAGGTTTGGTTAATCTTAGTATCGCGATGATACTAAGGAGAGCACCTACAAGAAAATATAATGCATGATAGTGTGTTTGGGTAACACCCTAGGGAAAATGCCTATGGGTTATTTACATGAGGGTTTAAAAATGGGTTACTGATGTAGAAGGTTCTTGTTGCACTAAAATACACTCCAAGCCTCTCTCCAAATAGGTTCTAACAAGGGAGGTGCATGCAATATGGCAACAAGTGCTCCACTCGCTCAAGTACTATCTTTTCTCAGGGAGGCAGATTAGTACAAGAGAAAGCTTTGCGGTAATAGGGGTACCTTAGACTTATGGGCTAATCCCTTCTATTGCAATGCGTTATAATGAATATGTCAAAATTAAAAGAAAATGGAATAATGTGATCAATAATTTTCAACACATATCCAAAATCTAAAACCTTTAAAAAACAAGTTTTAGAAAAAATCCCAAGCAGAGTAGCCACTGTGAGCAGGCGACACGGAGCTGTTGGCCGAGAGCGCGCGAAATGAGAGGCGCAGTCCACCAAGGTGTTTGAAAAAAAAGAAAGCGCTGGGTCGAGGACCTGGAAAAAAGGTTGAAAGAGAAAAAGGAGAAAAACGTTTAAGATTGGTTTAAACCCAAATCCGCCATCTCTTAGTGTGGAGTCGCCACCTGGATTAGCTCTTTCCAGGAATTAGAATCCTGTGAGGCTTAATGTCCAAGGGATGGCCCACCAAGACACAGAGATTCGGGTCTAGGATAAGTTACTTATTTCTCATTGGATCAAATTAAATTGCATCTACACAAAACCGTTTTCTTTAAATTGCGCATATTCGCACTTAGGTCATTTTAGGAGTTAAAATGCATGGTTCACGTATTACAAAATGTAAGCCATTCACAAAGTGGAATATTAAACCATCCACAAAGCATTAAATAAGTGTGGAAAGTAAAAGGCAGACAATAAAGATTACAAGGCTTCAAAATTCGGGGGATGCAACCACCCACTAACCTATTAATTACATTTCCCAAAAATTGAAATTGCGATACCTGAAGGAAAATTAAAATCCTAAACATACATCTAATCCTAATTGACCTGCATCAATAAAGATTAGCACAGGGGATAGCATGTATGTTCATTTTTGAATTTAGCGAGGCCCGTGTGGCCTAAAGAAAATCAATCGTGACATTGTGTTTTTTATTTAAATAAAACCATTCGTTTTATTAGCACATTGGTTGCTTATTTTAATTAATGAAATTGCTCGCATGGTAAAAAGTGAGGTCTATTATCCGAGAATATATTTTATTCCCTTCATGGGGTTGTTCTAACATACATCTCCTTTTAATAAAGAAAAAGATGAACAAGAATTACAACAGTTGAAATAAAATAAAAGAAGCGAAAGTCCTAGGTTCGCAGAAGAAATCAGAAGAAGAAATAAAACACTAAAAACACGGGAATTACAGTTCTAGGAACTCAGAGGCTTACCCTTACAGAATGAATCCACTTCGATGAAATCCGATCGGTCCTTGAGAAATCCTCCTCGTCTTTTTATTTAGGTAAAAATGTTATAGTAGAAAGTCTAAAAATTGTTCGTTTTATTCTTGGAATTCGAAGTCGTTCTAAAAGCTATATTTTTGTATGATAATTTCAGTCCTCGAATATCAAAAATGACTTGAGTATTTATAGGAAAATCCCGAAAAATCCAAAAAATGTAAGATTTTCCGGCAAGGGGTCTCGCTGGAAAAAAACTCCGCCGATGCCCCTTGCGGTGGCTTTGGCGAGGCCATGTGCCTCGTCAAAGAGCTTGGTGAGGCTCCCTCACCAAGCTTTGGCGAGGGGCCTCGCCAAATCATGGCGAGGCATGCCTTATCGAACCCTTTGGCGAGGTTCGCATCGCCCGCGTTTGGCGATGCGTCCCCCCCGGAACAGGTTTGCTGCCACGTTTTCAGTATTTTTTATATTTTATATTTTTTAATTATTATTTTTTCATTTTATTATTTTTTTTATTAATTTTCTGAATTTAATAATTTTATTGGAAACGTCCTTTTTGAATTTAGAGACAAGGAGGATTCTCATTCAGATGTATCAAGATACTTGAAAATTGTGTGATTCAAGAATAAAATCCCGAAAAAGCCATCATCATCGAACATGTGAGCTCGTACAAAATCCCGTGCTCACAATAACCCATGGTTATAGTAGTGCCTTCTCAATACTCGAACCTTTGCCCGTTTGAAGTTATAAACCATATGGTATGACACACTATTTTACCCAAACATGGACTCATCAAGAGCAATCCATGGCAATTAATTCTCATAATCAAAAGTGTAATATCTCTTGGATAATACACAATCCCTTGTCATTTTTGGTCTGTTTATTCAAAAAGTATTAGCAAACTTACAACCTTTTTTTGCTAAAACAACACCCTTTTACTTATTTCCACATGGGCAGTATAGTATACCTTAATCATGGTTAGTTTGTTTCAAATGGATTGACAAACATACCCCTTTCACATCCCTGTGATGTGATCCTCCTGATGACCTTGAGGTAGCTTATTACCACACAGGTAATAGGCGACCCTCGCTAATTTATTCTAAAAAGATTGGCAAACCTACTTATCTTTGGGTAGCTCCCTAAGCTGGTAATAATTTTTACTCGTAATGGTATACTAACCCTTGTGTCACAACCATTGCATGAACATATTACGCATCATTCTCAAGTGAGTCAAGCATGCATTTCATTTCTAATGACAGTTGATTATGTCTGCTTCAACTAAAGCATACAGGAGGTCAGCTCATTGCCTAATCTGGATTTCTCCCACCGTGGCTCACCGGGTAGAATCACCAATAGAGGGTATTCAATGCATGGATTCACATTTTGATTCAGGTTCATGGTTTGGTTCAAAGTAAAGAGTAGTGTTCGGTTCAGATCAGATTATTGAGATGGCAAAGCAAAAGAATGTTTCAAGGAGAAGTAAGCCGGGGGTTCAGGATAGGCCCATGGCCCAACATTTAGGGTCAAGTCAGGAAATTGTAAATGGTCTTAGCGTGGTTCTGTACATTGACAAGTTCGCCCAAGACATGCAATTTCACACCCGTCCTAGACAGTAATAGGATAGGTTATTCGATTAGGAGTTCATCGAGAATCTTCAAGGTCCCACCGTCGCCAGTCATCTTATGGCTAGTAGGCCAGCCTCTCCTCTCATTTTCCCATCATCAGGTGGCTAATTTTTCATTGGAGATTCTCAGGTATTCACTCAATTCAATTTCCTCACAAGACAGGCTAGGCTAGTTTCGGCATGGGCAAGGCTTCGGGTAGTAGTGGTCAAGTGGGGGTAGTGGCAGATCAGCTGGTTTTGGATCTATCATTTCAATTGGGACTGTTGGGTTATCATAAGATCTTTCAACATTTTGCTACAGTATTAAGGCCGGGAAGGCCGTCTTCAAGCTTCATCCCTATCGCAGAATGTTTCTTTCCCTAGTTTGGGGCTATTTCAGGTTTCCAAGCTCCGTCATTTGGTCATGGCGTGAGATTTGATGCATAAGCAAGCATAGTATCCGGTTCAATTCTTGGCCTAACCTAGTTCAGCACTTCCTCTTAGGGGTCATTCTTATTAACTGGGTCTATACAATCAGTATGGCTTCCAAGCTAGGCTAGAGATGGGCTATTTTACACTCCAGCCTAGTATGGAGGAATTGTGGCAACAATTTCTGGTGGCTCATTCCAATCGATACTCAGGCTTCCAACCTGGTAATTATTCAGCACCACTGGTAGTCCCAAGTGACGAGTGGCTCCTAGAAAATTTCTCAATGCTAGAGTTGGTGAAATTTAATGGGAAAGAAGATCCCTGGGCCCATTTGACGTATTACCAAAAAATGATGTGAGCCTGTCGAGTTAGTGATAAGATGCAGTGAAAATGTTCATAGTGACTATTCGCCACTTTTCTATTGATAAGTTTAATAGTTTGTTCACAAGATTCGGCTATATACCAATGGTGCCAAAAAAAATTTTCATGAAAAATATAGGTATTTTTAGTACCTCTTATCAAATAGAAAAATGATGATAACTACAAGTATACAGTTACGATGTAGTTTTAAAAGATATCGAACCCATAGGGAAGGACAAGTTCTAAAGATCGAAAAGGAAGATAAAATAAAGATAATAAAATATAATAAAGTAAAGGTTAGGAAAGAAGGGTTAGAATTAAAAATGAGTAAATATAGGTATGAAAGATTAGAGAACCTAAATATATAGATTTTCCCTACGAAATAAGGATAGTAGAGAAAGCATGCAAGTTCAACAAAAATGTTACGATTCACTAAACTAATCTAATAGACTCGGTTCTAAATACCTAGATGTTCAATTATTCACTGCAGAGCAACACATGAAATGACTTTTCTAAACCTAGAGCAAACTAATTAAGACAATTATATAAACTTGGACAACATCAATACTATGCTTAGTACGGGTCGCTCTCACATAGCCACATTTAGCAAGTTACCATTCTAAAAATGTTAGCTCACTAAACAACGTTATATCATAGATCCAGTGATTATACATGATATTTTTAACCCTGAAACTACTCTTAAAATTAAGTCCAATGCATATAACTTGATTTACATAAAAGACTTAACATGAAATATGCATAATGACACATAGACATATCATAAACTTCGGAATAGAAAGTATAAGTAGAAAGCAAAGCAAAGTTGTAAGGTATGCAAGTGAAAGCTAAAGTTGATCAAACAGTATCCACTCTTTAATGGGAGTTGTCAATTCCCGCAATTCCTGCGTCTGCTTTGAATTCGGTCTCGGCCCGTACAGAACCTCTACTAGGATGCTATTCTTTACAAATATTGAACAAATGAATATTGAAGAATAAAAACTTTTATTGATAAGTGATTTGCAAGTACACTTATACAACAATCGCTCTAGAATATAGAGAAATCTAGTGATCAAAACATGGATTAGAATCACTTAAACATTTTCTCGCTAACACTTATGAACGTAGCGAAACTAAATATGTATCCTCTATCTAGACACTATGCACTATCTTTCACTCCTTTCTTCTACACAAAATTAGTGAGGTTTGGAGCCCTATTTATAGAGTTCAAAGGGTTACGTCTATCCAAATGAAGAGTTGTGTCCATTTGTGAATGATTGCATCTCTTCATTGTGATTGGTTGAGAAGCTTTGATTTAATCCACAATGGATAGGCACCTTTTCATGATTGGTTGACTTCTGATAAGTTTCTTTTCATTGGTAGTTGATAGCAGCTGATGGTGGTTGATCATGCTTATCTAGCGGTTGGTAGTTAAGAAGATAAAACCAAAAAACCGTCCAAGTCACGACCGTGATATATATGTCGCAACCGTGAATCTTTGATTGGCAGAATTCTATTTCTGAAGTGTACAAGTCGCGACCGCGAATGATTGTCACGACCGTGAATTGAGTTTTTCTTCAGAATTCTCCTTTCAACTTCACCGATCTTTGACAGCTTCGATCCTAAGCCAAATCTTTAAGTTCCATACATCTTTATGCACCTTTTTCACTCTTTTTCATAGAATTCCACTTTAGATCATTTTACTCCCAAGATTTACCTAGTATCTACATTTGCTTCAAAGACAACTACATACCACGTGAAATCTTTTATATGAAGTACAAAAATGACTTGATTCATAGTGTTTAATGTGTAAAATTAATATGATATTAATTGTAATTATACACTTATCAGTGACGCTAGCAGCTCTGGCCAACCAATGGTATAACAACTTGCATACTAAGGTATCTCACAATTGGGAGCAAGTCTCAGCAGCCTTAGCAGAACAATATAACTTCAACTCTCAGACGAAGATAATGATACAGAACCTAGAGACCATGAGGCAAAAGCCTGGGGAGATGTTTAAGTCATACTATAGTAGATGGATGGCCACCTATGTCTTGTTAAAAGATTGTCTTAGTTTGTTGAAGATGATTGCAAAGCTGCTAGCCAGAGCCTTACTTGTGTAAAGAACGAGATTTGAGACGTATACCTTTTCCTCCTATAATGATGTATTTGAGAAAGCTGAATCAATGGAGCGGATTGAATCCCTAGAGATGCCTACGGGATATCCTGCCAATAAGACGTGGTTCAGGAAGAATGACTAGAGATCATTATCCACCAACCCTTTGCAGTCTAAGGATAAGCAAGCTGTACTCCTATTAGTCTAGTTTGAGCCGATAGTGGAAGTGAGGTTATCCTAAGAAGAATACCATGGGGTCTCTCAGTATGATTCCAACCTAGGCTTTCTCTTTACAAAGTTGCAAGAGTTGAAGCAACTAGATAGCCTGAAAACCTTGTCACCACCTAGCCAGGAAGATAAGTAGAATTTCTGCAATTACCACATCGTGGTAGGCCACCGCATGAATAATTACAAGGATCTTTTAAAGGCCATCCACAAGCTGGTTCAAGATGGAGTGGTGGCAGAGCCCAACATGAAGCCGAGCACCAAGACCAACCCGCTCCCATAGTTTGATGGAGCGGTGAGGATGCTAAATTCTAGGCTGGAAAAGAAAGAAGTGCTGAGATGAGTCAGGGAAGTGACTGGAGGATTTGAAATGGTGATAGAGGACGAAATGGATGAGAACCATGTGATAGCTGATCTAGAGAAGGGAGCTAGTTCTTCGGGTTTTGGTGGGTCCTTTCAGCGCAAGGACCAAAATTTCAATCTGTCTGGGATGCCCATGTTTGATGGGAAAAACTCAGTATCTTTCCATCTTCTCAAGTTTGAGGCCCTGTTATGGGAAAGGTTTTTCTAATGAGTTGATGGTCGAGTTATTCTATTGTTCCTTATCAAGGATTACTATGGAGTGGTACGCCTTCCCACTAAGGGTGATGAAAGAAAGTTAAGAGAAGATCTCTAGTGTATTTAGGGAGCATTTTTTATTCCTTGACATCCAAAGATCGAAATGCAAGAGCTGATAGCCTATACCCAGAATGAGAGGGAGAGCTTTTATGAATACATCTGGAGGTGGATGTTGATTGAGGTGGTGATGAAGGCACGGAAGGATGAACATGTGATGATAAGAAGAATAATGGGGGGAATCACCAGTTCTATAATGAGCAGTTGTTCAAGCTAAGTATAACTAACCTTAAAATGTTGATGGAGGAAGGAAGTTGAAGGACTCAATTTGTGCTATTGACTCGGGTTTGCCAAGGAGTAAGTGTTGAGATTGGTGGCACAGGTTAGCTAAGGGGATCGTATAATGGCTATTTATGATTAGGGAGCCCCATATGTAGCTATGGAGGAAGAGGCTAGGTCATTAGATGTTGGGGAGAGAATGTAGTGTAGTTGTCCTAGATTTAGCCTCGGGGAATGCCCTCGTATGATGGTAGCAGGGTCCGTCTTTTCACATAAACAAATTTGAGGCGTTCATGCAGGCCTAGGCTTATTGAAGGAAATGTTGGTCACTCTTTTTCCCTACTCTTTAATGGAATAGCAGGTGAATGGTATATGAACCAATCACCCATCATGAGGAAAGTTGGAGAAATATTTCTCGGGTATTCTGTGAAAGCTTCATGTTCATGGAAAGTCCCAAATTGGGAATAAGGGATATGGTGGCTTGCAAGCAGGAATAGTATGAGCCTTTTAAGGCATATACACAAAGATGGATGTCCCTCCAATTAATGATCAAGCACAAACCCACAACTAAACAACTCATGAAGATGTTGATTGACAGGGCATAACAGGATATTCGTGATCGCCTATCTGAAAATGAGTACTTGGAATTCATTAACATTATCGAGATAGGGATCAACATTGAATGGCACCTTTGAAAATAGGAACATTGTATCTTCATCATAGGGATCGGGATCCCCTCAAATCAAGTCTTATATGTGCTTGCCTAGTCTACCCCTAGGGTGAATTCAATAGGGTCATTCCCAAGATGTGTTGAGAGTACAATGGAGGATTATGACCTATTTGATTCCATATATGTAGCGAATGGTAAGGAGGAAGAGCTGGAAGTGTGAAAGCTACAGGCAAAGCCCATCGATTTGGATGGGCATGTACTGAAGTCTCAAAGAAGGGGAAATAAGGATGGCACTCAGTTGGTAAAGGGTGAGGAGATCTTGTACAACAAGGGATTGATCAACCTGGATTCTTATTAATTAAAGAATGTGAAAAGGAGGAGAGAGGAGCCACAATACCCCTATTAAATGCTTGCTGAAATCAGGGTAATTGAGAATGTAATTTTGAGGGTAACCTGCAGTTGCCAGGTTTTCAAAAATTATCCCATTCCACTTGGGAACTCTTCGAATGAAGAAACAATGAGGGATCATACTAAGCCACCCTTGCCCCTGGTGGTAGATGAAAATGATCTTGAGGTCGACCCCTTAGTTAATCAGCTTAAGTGCACACAATCCAAAATACAACATCTAGCAGCTGTTGTGTTTTTCCGGTGCACACGATCGAGGACTAGTGCAAAAGTAAATGGAAATTGAAGTAACACCGACTAATTCAGTGATTAAAATGTGCTCAGTAATAGGGGAGGGGATACCTTTGAAGAATAGACCGACCATCACCGACTAATTCAGACCTGCAGCTAGAACATCAAAATCACAACAAGACCCTCTTTATCAAGGTCAAGAATGATGCTGGATGATGGGTTGGCTTTGAACTTGTGCCCGCTCAAGGTGCTGCCTCACTTGGGCGTAAGTGAAAACATGCTAGAAAGGTCAGATACAATCATTTGGGCCTATGATGACTCCAAGCATGGGGTCATGTGATAATTGTATATTTACACTTATAATCATGATATTTTCAATCATTAAACATATGGTTTTGTTTCGTTTTATACTTCATATAAAAAATTTCACGTAGTATGTAGTTGCTTTTTATGAAAATGTAGAAACTAGGTAAATCTTGGAAGTAAAATGAACAAAAGAGGAATTCTATGGAAAAAGAGTGAAAAAGGTGCAAAAAGATGCGTAGAACTTAAGGAATTGGCAAAGGATCGAATATGTCAAAGATCGGTAGAAATCGCAAAGAGGAATCATGTGAAAAAGGCATGTCACGGTTGTGACACATATATCATGGTCATGACTTGTTAAACTTCACAACAAAAAGTTTCCAACCAAGTATTCATGGTCACAACATACATTCGCAGTCGCAACCTTGATGGTTTTTTGTCAACTCTTCTCTTCTTTCAATCGCCGGATAAGAACGATCAACCTCCATCAACTGCCATCAACTATCAGATGAAAAGACACCATTTAGAAGTCAACCAATCATGAAAAGGTGCCTTTCCATTCTAGATGAGATCAAACCAATTCAACCAATCATAATGAAGTGGTGCAACTCTTTGCCAATGGACATGACCCTTCATCTAAACGGATGCAACCCTTCATACTCTATAAATAGGGCTCCAAACTCCATAATTTCTTATGTTGTGTTATGGTGTGGCATATGGTATATGGTGTGTTGTGTGGTATTTGTGCATACATAGTTTTAGAGAGAAAATCATGTAGATTTCACTTCATTCGAAGTTAGTGAGAAAATGTCTAAGTGATCGAACCTTATTTTGATCACTAGATTTCTCTACATATTCAAGCGATTGTTGTATGAGTCTAATTTCAAAGCACTTATCAATAAAATTTTTCATTCTTCAACATTCATTTTTTCAATATTCATAAAGAATAACATCCTAGTGGAGGTTCTGTACGAGTCGATACCAGATTCAAAATAGATGTAGGAATTGTAGGAATTGATGACTCCCTTTAATGAGTGGATACGGTTTGATCAAATTTAGCTTTCACTTGCATACCTTACAACTTTACTTTATTTTCTACTTATACTTTCTATTTCAAATTTTATGATATGTCTATGTGTCATATTGTGTATTTCGTGTTGAGTCATTTGTATTAATCAAGTTATATGCTTTTGATTTAACTTTAGAGTGATTTCGGGGTTAACAAGATTGTGTATATTCACTGGATCTATGATTATAATGCTGTTTAGTGAGCCAACATTTTTAGAATGGTAACTTGCTAAATATGGCTATGTGAGAGAGACCCGTACTAAGCATAGTACTATTGTTATCCAGGTTTATATAATCATCTTAATTTGTTTGCACTAGATTTAGAAAAGTCATTTCATGTGTGGCTCTACTGTGAATAATTGAATATCTAAGTGTCTAGAACCAAATATGTAAATGTAGTCTAGTGTATGTAATATCTTTGATGATTTTGCATGTTTTTCGTTTCTATACTTGTTCGTAGGGATAATCTATACCAATTTCTTCCACTCTAATCTATTTATACATTTATCTATTTATTTTCCATCATATCCCAACAAACTCAATAAAAATAAAATTATTAATTTTATTTTCTTTGTTCTTTTACTCTTGTTAGTCTTTAGAACTCATTCCTTCCCTGTGGGATCGATATCTTTTAAAACTACATTGAAGCTGTATACTTATAGTGGTCACCATTTTTCTATTTGATACACCTGTTCGTATTTTGAACTTTTATCTTATCAGTAGAAAGGTGGGGAACAAAGCTTTCGGCACCATTATCGAATATAATAAATAGAGTCAAAACCTTGCAATCAAGTTTTTCGCACCGTTGCCGTGGAAAGCAAGTGCATTCTAGAGATCAAATACTGCGAGACTACGATGCTAAGTCCAAAAATTAAAGAAATAGAGGAATTGAAGAAGGTTGCGATCGCGACTATAGATCATGCTCATGAAGTTATACATCAAAAACTTCTGTTCCTATTTTGAAGGAAATCACGTAGTGACAGATCTTCACGATCACGATACGGTCCTCGGATTCTCCTTCACAATAAATGGGTTTACTCTTTTCTTTTCTTTTCTTTTTCAAATTTTACACTGGTGTTTCTTTTTCATGTTTTCATTTTTAGTTAAGTCTCTCATAATGAGAACATTGTGTTCTTTAGTGGGGGGGTATTTGTAAAAAATCCAAAAATCCAAAAAAATTAAATAAAATTCAAAAAGTTGAAGAATTTGAAAATTTTTCTTGATTTTTGTGTTATTTATACATTATCCATACCTATACTATACTAACATATGTTCCAAGGTTATTTTGAGTGTTAGGTATTTCAAGTTTGATGTTAGTGCATATTTCGAACAAAATGTTTCGAGTATGACCACACATTGAGATTGTGAGTTTTTGTCACAACATTTAGCATTTGGTAAGGATGAGTTGTGAGTAACATTCAAAAGCAACATTCCAAGTAAGTTTCGATATACAAATCAATGCAACATGAATTAGTATAAGTTGTATAGTTTTAGTTTAATGCTACCAATAAGTTTAAGTGGAGTAATAACTAGTTGTGTTTTTACTATGAGATTTGTATGCTATTCTTGAATACGTCCTATAAGTATAGAGTGTGTTTAAGGTGTTGGGAAACTATAGCCATAATACTTTGAAAGTGATCAATAAAGGATGAGGGTATTAAGAGTGAAAAATAAAAAGAAAGAGAGGATAACCAATGAGTTATGCAAAAGGTGAGGAATGGTACAGAGCAGAAACTGCAACCATTCAATGAGTGTAAAAAGAAAATTAGCAAAGCACAAAAAATGGGTGCAAATTACAAATCTGTACTTCAAAAACATATGCTTAAAAGAAAAAAATGAGAGAAAGTGATATGGAGCATAAAATGCAACCACTAAGAGTGTTTTTAACATCCTAAGTTACCTAAAAATTCCTTGAGATCAAACTTTCCAAAGTGTGCTCCTTTTGTCTTTTATACTTTATACTATACTTGAGAAAAGGAAATTTTCAAGTAAGCATATAACACTTATATGAAGACATGATTCGGTTGACCCTCCATTAAGAGCAAAGGTATGCAACCAGACTATATAAATTGCACATTACTAATTTGTGGAAAATTTTGAACCTTTACTTATATCTTTTGCAACATGGGAATGTGGTACTCCCTACAATAGTCTTTCGCCAAATGAGGTACGAAATTGAATACTAATTTAGAAACTTCTATTGTTTACCTTGAGGACAAGGAAAAAGTTAAGTGTGGGGGTGTGATAAGTGTATATTTACACTTATAATCATGATATTTTCAATCATTAAACATATGGTTTTGTTTCATTTTATACTTCATACAAAAGATTTCATGTGGTATGTAGTTATTTTTTATACAAATGCAGAAACTACGTAGATCTTGGGAGTAAAATGAACAAAAGTGGAATTCTATGGAAAAAGAGTGAAAAAGGTGCAAAAAGATGCATGGAACTTAAGGAATTGGCAAAGGATCGAAGATGTCAAAGATCAATAGATATCGCAAAGAGGAATCATGTGAAAAAGGCATGTCACGATCGTGACACATATATCGCTGTCGCGACTTGTTAACCTTCACAATAGAAAGTTGCCAATCAAGTATTCACGGTAGCGACATACATTCATGGTCGTGACCTTGATAGTTTTTGGTCTACTCTTCTCTTCTTTCAATCACCGGATAAGAACGATCAACCGCCATCAACAGCCATCAACTTTTAGAAAAAAAGACACCTTTTGGGAGTCAACTAATCATGAACAGGTGCCTTTCCATTGTGGATGAGATCAAACCAATTCAACCAATCACAATGAAGCATACATAGGGCCCTAAATTCCATAATTTTGTGAGTTATGTTGCGGTGTGGCATATGGTATATGGTGTGTAGTGTGGTATTTGTGCATACATAGTTTTAGAGAGAAAATCATGTGGATTTCACTTCATTCTAAGTTAGCGAGAAAATGTATAAGTGATTCAAACCTTATTTTGATCACTAGATTTCTCTACATATTCGAGTGATTATTGTATGAGTGTAATTACAAAGCACTTATCAATAAAAGTTTTCATTCTTCAACATTCATTTGTTCGATATTTAGAAAGAATAGCATCCTAGCAGAGGTTCTATACAAGTCAAGACCGGATTGAAAGTAAACGCAGGAACTGCGGGAATTGAAGAGTCCCTTTAAAGAGTGGATACGGTTTGATCAACTTTAGCTTTTACTTTCAGACCTTACAACTTTGCTTTGTTTTCTACTTACTTTCTATTTCGAATTTTATGATATGTCTATATGTCATATTGTGTATTTCGTGTTGAGTCTTTTATATTAATCAAGTTATATGGTTTTGAGTTAACTTTAAGAGTGATTTCAGGATTAATAAGATTGTGTATAGTTACTGGATTTGTGATTATAACGCTGTTTAGTGAGCTAACATTTTTGGAATGGTAACTTGCTAAATATGGCTATGTGAGAGCGACCCGTACTAAGCATAGTACTATTGTTATCCAGGTTTATATAATCATCTTAATTCATATGCACTAGATTTAGACAAGTCATTTCATGTGTTGCTCTACTTTTAATAATTGAATATCTAAGTGTCTAGAACCGAATATGTTAAAGTAGTCTAGCGTATGTAATATCTTTGATGATTTTGCATGTTTTCTTTGCTACACTTATTCATAGGGATAATCTATACTGATTTCTTCTACTCAAATCTATTTATACATTTATCTATTTATTTACCATCATATCCCAACCAACCCAATCACAATAATTTCACTGTCTATCTACGCACACACTATATCTTTCACTTTTTCTAATTTCCAATGCCACAAAATTTGTGAGGTTTGGATCTCTATTTATAGAGTTCGAAGGGTTGCATCTATCTAAACGAAGAGTTGTGTCCATTGGTGAAAGATTGCATCACTTCATTGTGATTGGTTGAGAAGCTTTAATCTTATCCACAATGGATAGGCATCCATTCATGATTGTTTGACTTCTGATAAGTGTCTTTTCATTGGTAGTTGATGGAGGTTGATGGCGGTTGATCATTATTATCTAGTGATTGGTAGTTAAGAAGATTTGACCAAAAAACCATCCTAGTCGCTACCGTGATATACAAGTCCTGATCGTGAATTTTTGTTTGATAATTTTCTGCTTCTAAAGTGTATTAAGTCACGACCGTGAATTGTGTATCACAACCATGAATTGTGTTTTTCTTTAGAATTCTTCTTGTAACTTCACCAATCTTCGACATCTTTGATCCTAAGCCAAATCTTTAAGTTCCACACATCTTTTCACACCTTTTTTCACTCTTTTTACATAGAATTCCACTTTCAATCATTTTACTCCCAAGATTTACCTAGTATTTGCATTTGCACCAAAAACAACTACATACCATGTGAAACCTTTTATATGAAGTATAAAAATGACTTAAATTATAGTGTTTAGTGTGTAAAATTATATTGATAATAAGTGTAACTATACACTTATCATACCCCCACACTTAACTTTTTCCTTGTCTTCAAGGTCAATTCAACGGAAGTGTATAAATTTGTAATCAAGTTCGTACCTCATTTGGCGAAAGACTATTGCAGTGAGTACTACATTCCCACGTTGTATAAGATTCAAGTTGAAGTCGGAAATTTCCCACAAATTAGTAATGTACAATTTATATAGATTAGTTGTATACATTTGTTCTTAATGGAGAGTCAACTGAATCGCATATTCATATAAGTGTTATATGCATACTGGAATATTTCCTTCTCTTAAGCATAGTATAAAGTATAATGGACATAGAAAGCACACTTTGATTAATTTTCTCTCAAGGCATTTTTAATTAACCTAGGAATCTAAAACACTCCCAGTGGTTGCATTTTATGCCCCATACCACTCTCCCCTTTTTTTCAATGGTTGCATTTTATGCTCCATACCACTCTCTCATTTTTTTTCTTTTAAGCATATGTTTTTGAAGTACTTTGTACTTTACACCCATTTTTCGTGCTATGCTTTCTTTTCTTTTTTTCTCTCAATGAATATATATAGTTTCCGCTCTGTACCATTCCTCACCTTTTGCATAACTCATTGGTGATCCTCTCTTTCTTTTGATTTTTCACTTTTAATACCCTCATCCTTTATTGATCAATCTCAAAGTATTATGGCTATAGTTTCCCAGCACTTTAAACACACTCAATACTTATAGGACTTATTCAAGATTTGCATATAAAACTCATAGTAAAAATACCATTAGATATTACTCCACTTAAACTTTTCGGAAGCATTAAACTAAAACTATATAACTTGTACTAATTCATGTTGCATTGAAATATATATCGAAACTTACTTGGAATTTTGCTCTTGAATGTTACTCACCACTCATCCTTGCCAAATGCTAAATGTTGTGCTAATGATGCTCAATTTCAACATGGACTCAAAATTTGCACTAACATCAAACTTGTAATACCTAACACTCACAACTTCCTTGGTAAATGTTAGTTAAGTATAAGAATAGATAGTGGATAAATAACACGAAAATCAACAAAAATTTTCAAATTCTTCGATTTTTTTATTTTATTAAATTTTTTTGGATTTGACAGGATTTTTACAAATGCCCCGCCACATTTAAAGAACACAGTGTCCTCATTGTGAGACTTTTAATAAAAAACAAAAACTAAAGCTAAAGCTAGTCTAAAAATAGAATTGAAAAAGAGAAAGTAAAGTAAAGAATAAACTCATTCTATTGTGAAGGAGAATCCGGGGGACTAGGAGTGAATTGACAATTTTGTTTTCTAAAGAATGAAAGTAATTTTCGAATCATCGATTTATTACTTTTCTTTAGAATCTTCATGTCTTTCTTCATAACTCCAAGTTTTTCTTTGCAATGTCCAATTAAAGTTGCATGCTCGCCTTCCAATCTTCCAGAGCTTCTTCATCTTCTTCTTCATCTTCTTGTACGTTTATTAAAGCTTTTCCTTTGCAACGGCTAACAGTTGGATTTGATGGTCCGATGGAAGAATCTTCTTAAATCAAGTTGAGTTTCTTGGTGCGGTTGGAGTAAGAGTAGAAAGAATAAATACTATCGTGTTCTTGAAGTAGTACGGTGTTCTTCAAATAATTCCCATCCTTGTAGCGAAAATACTCACCCGATTTTTGGACATAGGGGAGTTCACCTCTTGCACAGAAGATGATAACGGTTATAATTTCAGCCACTCCAATCTTGCTTCTCATGCTTGTTGAGTTCTTCTTCATCATATCCCATATGATATCCACAAATTCTGCTTTTTATTTCATCATAGCGCAAGAAAGAACAAACAAGTCTTTCTTTTGGACCTTCGTATTCTCTACTCGAAAAAACACTGAAGTGGAAAGGTATTTGTGGAGAAGAAGAATGCATTCATCCTTAATAAGTTTATTAGGAGAGTTTTTGGGACTGAAGACTCTTTTACTTGATAATTCTGCCCAAACTCAATTTGGTTGAAAAGAATCCATCATGCTTGATGAATTGATAATTTCGAAACCGAACCAATCACCATTCATCTGTCTTGTGATGGTGTATTGTTATCCTTGATTACAAAATTGAATCGCCCTCTTCCTTAAATCTTCAAAGTTGAATGTCACTAGACATTCGAGAATCCAATCTCAATTTTGTAGAAAACTCAAATTCACAAATCTTGTAAGACCAAGAGTCGATAGGTAGATCTCCATTTCTTTAAGGAGATTCAAAGTTTCCAAGAAGACTAAATGGAGGAATATCATCCCGGTGAGCATCTGAAATCTCTTACTCTCTTCTCAAGTCCTTAAAGGGAAAGGATAATCAAATTCTTCTTGAATTGATTGGGCTCCTCTTTTATTTGCTGCTCTCTTTACACTAGTCATTTTGTTTTTTTGAAGAAAAGGTTTGAAAAGGTTTTGAATGTAGAATGTAGAAGATGAACAAATTCAGAATTTTATAAGCTTTTTGAAAGGATGTGGTGGCTAGGGTCCAACTTGGACCTATTTATAGAGTTTTAAGGGGTCTCTAATTGGTCATTATTGATAGTATAGTCGTTTATGCTCAAAACTAGCTGTTAGTGGCAGTTATGGACATCTGTCGTGTGTCTGATTGTGATCTGTAACGATAATAATTTGCTAGTGTCGCGATTGCGAAGGCCAATCATGATCATGACTTTCTTCACGATAGAAACAAATTGTTTTGATATCCAATATTCACGAGCTCGAATTGTGTCACAGTCGCGATCTTCTTTATTCTTCAAATTTCTTCAATTTTTAGACTTGCACCCATAAAAACTTAGAAATAAAAACATAAACAAACTTTGTTAAATACAACAGATAAATATTTACTTTTATACATTGATTTTTCATGGTGAAGATAGCAATTGAACATCAACGTCTTGTTGTTCAAAATTTTCATTTCATATTCAACAAATATATACAAACTAACAATGAAACACAAACAAACATACACAACTAAACTTAAAAAGAAACAATATACAAGGTTCTAATCTGAAAAGAAAAGAAAACTATTCATGGGAGAAGTGATCCTATTATTCGGTTAATATCGTAGTAAGATTCCCTTAAATCTTGCTCGACATAAATCAGTAGATCACGAATGTCTTTGATTTTTCTACGGATCGAAAGTTACCCTTCCATAAGGTCACTCAACCTTTCGTAGAGGTTGGAATCTCTACACTCCTCCTCCTGTCCATTTTCCCTTTCTCTTTCTCTATCTACTTCCACCCTTTCTTCCCATGGTTTCCATCCATAAGTTATTTTATCCTCTCCAATGTACCTTTCTAAGAAATTATACTCATATAAGACTTCCATCATTAACTCTGGAATTACATCTTCACTAGTAAAAATTTCTATGGCATAAGGCAATCTTCCTATTTGTCCCAACAAATTCGCCATAGTTCGACACCCATACTCTGTCATTCCAAGATTTTGTGCTTCAAACATGAGTATCTCCATCATAATCCCAAAAATATTGACAGGTGTGCTATCCAGGATTCCTTGCAATACAAACAACTCTTCAGGTATGACAATATCGAAATTGGACTTGCCAAACAGTGCTCCACTTAAATAAAAGTGTAGTGTGAGCAAACAAGGATCACGAATCCATCGGCTATAGGCATATTCTTGTTTGAACTCGACTTGGCCAGTCAAACTATTCCAAGTTGGTACAGGATCCCAACCAGGCAACATCTTATTGAAGCATTCCCTTAGAAATCCCAAGTACTTATCCATCGCCTTCCTTGTCAACTTGTATTCTTTCCCATGGTGTCGATAGACTAAGCAATTTCATCTATCATTCCCCCATGCCAACGTGACCAACTTTTTCATGCAATTATTCACATTGTTCCCGAGGGTTAAATTGGAGTAAATGACAAAATTAAGTATTCGGAGATAATACATAATTCTATGAAAAATGCCCAAATGAATAAAACTATTCCTATGAATCGTATAGGAACTCTTAAACTCAACAACTCTGAACATTTCACAATGATCTCCTTCCTCCTATGAATAAATTGGGAATGGTGCTTCATACCATTCCTTGATATTCTTAGGTTGAAAGACTCTGGAATTTGTTGGAAAAACCATTGTGTAAGAAAGAAATTTTGTAAGAAATGAAGGAATTTTTGTTTGGAATAAGTTTGGATTTAGAAAGAAGATTTCAAAATTAAGAAGTGAATGATTGATGAATGGTTATGCATAAATTTTATTGAGATTAGTGGAATAATTGTCGAATAATTTCCCAAACTGCTGCAATTATCGCATAGTTTGCGATAGTGATCATAAGTCACGATCATGACTAACAGAATTTTGAGAAACAGAAAGTTTTAACAGGAATTCACGAGCATGAATAGAAGTCGAAAACGTAAATAGGGAAAATAGAAGAAAATCGTCTATTTTTCAAGAATTAAGATGAAATATTATAATGTCTCACCTCTAAGATGATTATTTCATAATCTTTTCATATCTAGAATAAGATAAGAAAATTGTATAATATAGGAAATGAAATAAATAGATATAATTAATCTCTAGAATGCACTTACCTTCCACGGCAACTGCACCAAAAACTTGTTCGCAAGGTTTCGACTCTAATAACTCCTAGGATTGTTTATTTAATAATGAATCCAAAAACCTTGTCTCCCACTTTCCTATCGATAAGATATAAGTTCAAAATATGAATAGGTGTTATCAATACCACTTACTAAATAGAAAAATGGTGACAACTGCAAGTATACAGTTACGATGTAGTTTTAAAAGATATCGATCCCACAGGGATGGACTAGCTCTAAAGATCAACAAGAAAAACGAAATAAAGAATATAAAATATTTTTAGATTTTAGTTAGGGGGATTAGAATGAAGAATGGATATATATATATGTATAGAAGACTAGAGATTCTAAATATATAGATTTTTCCTATGAAATAAGTATAGCAAACAAAACATGCAAGTTCAACAAAGTTATTACGTTCACTTGACTAATTTAACATAATCGTTTCTAGACACTCAGATGTTCAATGATTCACCGTAGAGCAACACATGAAATGACTTTTCTAAATCTAGTGCAAATGAATTAAGACGATTATATATACCTAGACAACAATATTACTATGGTTAGTACGTGTCACTCTCACATAGCCACATTTAGCAAGTTACCATTCCAAAAATGTTGGCTCACTAAACAACATTAAAATCACAGATCCAGTGATTATACACAATCTCGTTAACCTCGAAACTACACTTACAGTTAACTCAAAGGTATATAACTTTATTAATATAAAAGACTCAACACGAAATACGCATTATGACACATAGACATATCATAAACTTCAAAATAGAAAGTATAAGTAGAAAGCAAAGAAAAGTTGTAAGGTATGCAAGTGAAAGTTGAAGTTGATTAAACCATATCCACTCTTTAATGGGAGTTGTCAATTCCCATAATTCCTGCATCTACTTTGAATTCAGTCTAAGCCCATACAGAATGTCCGCTAGGATGCTATTCTTTGTGAATATCAAACAAACAAATGAGAAGAATGAAAACATTTATTGATAAGTGATTTGCAAGTACACTTATACAACAATCGCTTAAATATGTAGATAAATCTAATTATCGAAATAAGGATTCGAATCACTTAAACATTTTCTTGATAACACTTATGAACGTAGCTAAAACTAAATAATTTCACTCTCTATCTATGCACACACTATATCTCCCACTTTTTTTATTCCAATGCCATGAAATTTGTGAGGTTTGGAGCCCTATTTATAGAGTTCGAAAGGTTGCATCTATCAAAATAAAGAGTTGTGTCCATTAGCGAGAGATGGAATCACTTCATTGTGATTGGTGTGAGTACGGGATTTTGTACCAG
Organism: Euphorbia schlechtendalii; assembly: GCA_949673415.1. NCBI lineage: Eukaryota > Viridiplantae > Streptophyta > Magnoliopsida > Malpighiales > Euphorbiaceae > Euphorbia > Euphorbia schlechtendalii. Next base: position 2,286 of record CATIWQ010074849.1, on the reverse strand, counting down.
CTCGCGCGTTCAATGATGACGGCTTTTCAAGAAATTTATCCTTGAATCACATGATTTTCGACCATCCGATGATCTTCAAATGGGAATCCTCCTCGGATGTTTTAAATTATTTAACTAAATAAAAAAATACAAAAAAAGAAAAATATATATATATAAATAAAATAAAATAATGAAGGAGACGTAATCCCAATCGCGAGGGAACCTTGCGTGGAGGCAGCCTCGCGCGAGGCAGCGCAAGGTAGCTCGCGCGAGGCAGCCTTGCGAGGAGGCAGCCCACGCGAGGCTGAGCGAGGGAGCCTCGAATGAGGATGCGCAAGGGAGCCTCGCGCAAGGCCGCGTGAGGCAGTGCGAGGCTACCTCGGGCGAGGCCGTGCAAGCCCGCGTTAGGCATCCCGTGTGAGGCAGCCTCGCTCGGAGGTAGCCCGAGTGAGGCATCCCGCACGAGGGAGCCTCACACGGAGGTAGCCCGCGCGAGGCATCCCGCGCGAGGCAGCCTCAAGCGAGGGAGCCACGCGCGGTGGCAGGCATCCTGCGCGAGGCAGCATCGTGCAAGGGAGCCTCTCACAAGGTAGCCCTGTGCGAGGGATCCTCGCACGCGAGACCCCTCGTTGGTGAGGCTCTTATTTTGGATTTTTCAGGACTTCTTTTTTTCTACAAATAGTCATGTCTTTTTCAGTACATGGGCCTGGAAATTCAGAGAGAAAAATCCACTCTTTCAGAACAGAAAAATAAAAACAATATTTCTCACGTTCTTCTAACTTTTTCTTGGATCTAAAACACTTTCGGATCTCAAATTTCCTCATCTTTTTATAAAATTTCTTCATCTTTTTATCTCTTCTTCTTAAATCCTCAGATATCCTCCGGTTTAAAACCAATTTAGAACCCGAGTCTGATTATCTTTTGGATAAATAAACACTTTATTTTTCCAACCAAACAATTATTTTTTCTAATTAAATTACACTAAGACTCCAAGAATTAAATGAAGATTTTTAGACTTTTACATCAACCATTTCAATTAAACATAAACGAACGAGGAATGCTCCCGGGGATCGAACTGACACGTCGAAGTGGATTCACGCCAAAAGGGTAAATCCTCTGAGTTCCTAGAGCTACTTATTTTGTGCTCCTCCTTTTCTTCTTAATTTCTTTCTACATGTGAACCTAGGAATCATTTTATTGTAAATTTTGTAATTCTCTTCTTCTTCTTTTATTTCTTTTTAATTTTTGTATTAGAATACCCCCATGAAGGGAATAAAATATATTCCCAGATAACAGACCTCACATTTTTCCATGCGATCATTTTCACTAATAAAATTGACCAACATACGTGTAAATAAAAATCAACTGTTTTTATTCAAATTAACAACTTTAAATCGTCGATGTTTTAACTAGGCCACACGGGCCTCACCAAAACCAAATCGAACATATGTGCCATATCATGTGCTAACCTTTGTGGATGCAGGTTAGATGTATGTTTAGGATTTATTTTCCTTTGGGTATTGCACATATTTTACGAGAAATGTAATTAATAGGATAGCGGGCGGTTGCATCCCCTGATTTTTTAAGCCTTGTAATTTTCATTTTTCCGCATTTACTTTCCGCATTTACGTACGATTTTGTGGATGGTTTATTTTTCCGCTTTGTGAATGATTTATTATTTCACAATAGGTGAACCCTACATTTAACTCCAAAAATAACCTAAGTGCGAATATGCATAATTAAAAGAAAATAGTTTTCTGTAGATGTAATATATTGTGATCACTTAAGAAATAAGCAACTTATCCTGGACCCGAATCTCTGTGTCTTGGTGGGCCGTCCCCCGGACGTTAAGCCTCACAGGACTATAATTCCTGGAAAGAGCTAATCCAGGTGGTGAATCCACACTGAGAGACGGTGGATTCGGGTTCGAACCGATCTAAAATGTTTTCACCTTTTTCTCTTTTTAACCTTTTTCTCTCGGGTCCCCGACCTGGTACTTTTTCTTCTTTTTCAAACAACCCGGTTGACCGTGCCTATGAAACCGTGAACTCTCGGCCCACCGCTCCATGTCGCCCGCTCACAATTGGTTGAGAAGCTTTAATCTTATCCATAATGAATAGGCATCTGTTCATGATTGGTTGACTTCTGATAAGTTTCTTTTTGTTGGTAGTTGATGGCGGTTGATCATTCTTATTTGGCGGTTGGTAGTTAAGAAGATTTGACCAAAAAACCATCCAAGTCGTGACCGTGAATCCTTATTTGATAATTTTCTACTTCTGAAGGGTATCAAGTCACGATCGTGAATTG
>CATIWQ010074806.1:0-10500 GCA_949673415.1 Euphorbia schlechtendalii | reverse complement strand
TGCTATGCGGTCATTTTCACTAATAAAATTGACCAACATATGTGTAAATAAAAATGAACTATTTTTATTTAAAATAACAACTTAAATCGTCGATGTTTTAATTAGGCCACACGGGCCTCGCTAAAATCAAATCGAACATATGTTCCATATTTCGTGCTAAACTTTGTGGATGCAGGTTAGATGTATGCCTAGGATTTACTTTCCTTCGGGTATTGCATATATTTGCATGGAAAATGTAATTAATAGGTTAGCAAGCGGTTGCATCCCCTAATTTTTGGAAGCCTTGTAATCTTTATTTTTCGCATTTATTTTCCCCATTTACTTACTGCTTTGTGGATCATTTATTATTTCGCATTGTGGATGGTTTATTATTTTGCAATACGTGAATCATGCATATAAAGTCTAAAAACAACCTAAGTGCGAATATGCATAACTAAGAAAATACGGATTTCTATAGATGTAATATAATGTGATCACATAAGAAATAAGTAACTTATCCCAGACTCGAATCTCTGTGTCTTGGTGGGCCGTCCCCTGGATGTTAAGCCTCACATGACTCTAATTCCTAGAAAGAGCTAATCCAGGTGGCGACTCCACACTAAGAGAAAACGGATTCAGGTTTGACCGAATCTAAAATGTTTTTTGTTCTCTCTTGTAACCTTTTTTCCCGGGTCCCCAACCTAGTGCTTCTTTTTCAAACTCCTCGGTAGACCATGCCTTTGAATTCGCACGCTCTCGGCCCACTGCTCCGTGTCGCCCGCTTACAAGCATCATCAAGGGTACAATCATCCTTGGTTATAGTATTGCTTGCTTGGCGCTTGAACATCTACTCGTTTGAATTCATAAACCATAGGGTCTGACACATTATTTTACCCGAACTTGAACTTGTCAAGAGCAATCCGTAGCAATTAGTTCCCAAAATCGAAAACGCATCATCACTTGGATAATGAGCGACCCCTTGTCATTTTTAATTTTTTTTATTTCAAAAGGATTGGTAAACTTACCAACTTTTCTAGCCAAAATGGCATCCCTTTACGTATTGCCATAGGGGCAGTATAGTAAACCTTAATTACAGTTTAGTTTATTTCAAATGGATTGACAAACATACCACTTTTGAATAGTTTGTTACCACACGGGTAATAGGCGACCATCATTGATTGGTTTTAAAAGGATTGGCAAACCTATTTTTCCCTAGGTTGGTAATGATTTTATTCATCATCATAGCATATTAACCGTTGTATCGCAGCCATTACATGAACATTTCATGCATCAATCTCAAGTTAGTAAAGCATGCATTTCATTTCTACTGATGGTTGGTTGAATCTTCTTCAGTTATGGTTTAGAGGAGGTCAGCTCATTGGCTCGTCCGGATCTCTCCCACCGTGGCTCACCAAGCAGGATCATTCATCGAGGGTCTTCCACACATGGATTCTAGCGAGTGTTCAGGTTCAGAGTTTAGTTCAGAGAAGTGTTTAGTTTTTAGTTCAGAGTAAGTTCTCAGGATGGAAGATCAGTAGAATGTTTCAGGGGGGAGTGATTAGCAAGTTCAGGATAATCCTGTAGCCCTGATATTTAATTCGAGTCAAGACATAGCCAATGCTCTTATCGTAATTCTCTACAGCGATCAGTTGGCTCAGGCTATGCAATTCCACGTCCATCCTAGGTAACAAGAGGTCAGGTAATCCGATCAAGAGCTCATCGAGAATTTTCAGGGTCTCGCCGCTGCCAGTCACCCTATAGCTAGGAGGCGTGGCTCTGCGACTCAAACATTTCCTTCATCCAGTGGCCAGGTCGACATGGGGGGTTCTCAAGCAGTCGGCCAATTCCAATTCCCCCCCCCCCAGATTGGGGCAAGCTAGTTTCGGAGCAAGCCAGGTCTGAAGGAGCAGTGGTCAAGCTAAAGTCAACGCAGATCAGTTGGCTGTGGATTAGTCAATTCTACCTTGGCAGTCAGGCTTTCAAAAAGTGTTTCAACTAGGTTATAAGTAGTTTCAGGCAGCAGTAAGGCCAGGAGGGGCATCTTTTGGTTTCACGCCTACCACACAAGGGTTCTTTCCCCAATCTAGGGGTATTTCGAGCTTCCAAGCTCCCTTCTCCGGTTATGGCGTGAATGTCAATGCGCTAGTGATATAATTTTCAGGTCAAGTCTTGGCCTAACCAGGTTCAGCACTCCCTCTCAGGGGTCTTTCATACCCCCAAGGTCCTTACAACCAGTACGGCTTCCTGGCTGGGCTAAAGATGGGTATTCTTCTTCCCAGCCTAGTATAGAAGAGTTATGGCAACAATTCCTAGTGACTCACGCCACTCAACATCCAGGCTTCCAACCCAGCAATTACTTAGCGCCACCGGTAGTACTAAGTGACGATTGGCTCCTGAAGAATTTCTCAATTCCAGAGCTGGTAAAGTTCAATGGGGAAGGAGATCCTCAGGCCCACTTGACCAATTATCAAACAATAATGATAGCCCATCGGGTTAGCAACAAGATGCTGGCCAAGATGTTTATAATAAAGCTGGCTACTCCGGCCAATCAGTGATATAACAACCTGCTCACGAAGGTGTCTCATAACTAGGAGTGACTATCTACAGCTTTGGTAGAGCAATATGACTTCAACTTGCAAATGAAGACGATGATGCAGAACCTAGAGGTTGTAAGGCAAAAGCCCGAGGAGATGTTGAAGCCCTACTATAGCAGATGGATGGCCACTCAGGTCTTATTGAAGGATCATCTCAATCTTTCTGAGATGATCTCGAAGTTGCTAGCTGGAGCCTTGCCAGCGTACAGATAAAGGTTGGGGATAGTTACCCTTTCCTCATACAACGAGGTATTTGAGAAGGCCGAAAGATTGGAGTGGATAGAGTCCCTAGAGACCCACGTGGTGCAACCTACCAGCAAGACATGGTTCAGGAAGAATGACTCGGGATCATCAACCTCCAATCCCTCACAGTTTAAGGGTAAGCAAGTTGCGGTCCAATTGGTTCAATTTGAGCCGGTTGCGACAGTGAGGCTATTAAAGGAAGAATACCATGGGATCTCTCTATATGAAGCAAATTTGGGTTTCCTCTTTACCAAGCTGCGGGAATTGAAGAAGCTTTAAAGTATAAAGACATGGTCACCACCCAATCATGAAGATAAGAAAAACTTCTACAATTACCATGTCGTGATAAGCCATTGCATGAATAATTGCAAAGACCTTTTGAAGGTCATCTAGAAGCTGGTTAAGGATGGAGTGGTGGTGGAGCTAAGGTTGAAACTGAGCACTAAGATGAACCCACTCCCGCAGTTTGATGGAGCGGTGAGGATGATCGAGTCTGTGTTGGAAGAGGAAAGGGTTTTAAGATGTATCAGAGAGGAGAATGGGGAGTTTGTAATGGTCATAGGCACTGGTATTGATGAAAGACGTGTCTTGGAGGCCCTTGAGGAGGGGGCCAGCTCTATTGGGTCCAGAGGGTCCTTTCAACATAAGGATCAATATTTTAATTTATGCTGGATGCCCATGTTTAATGGAAAGGACTCAACGTCCTTCCATCTCTTGTAGTTTGAAGCCCTGATGTGGGTGAAAGGTTTTTTCGATGATTTAATGGCAGAGTTGTTCCACTGTTCTTTGGCAGGGATAGCTGTGGAATGGTATGCCTTCCCACCTAAGGCAGTAAAGGATGACTGGGAGAAGATTTCTAGTGCTTTTATGGAGCACTTCCTATTCTTGGAATACTCGGAGATAGGGAAGCGAGAGCTAATAGCCTACACCCAGAATGAAGGAGAGAATTTCTACGAGTATGCCCAAAGGTGGTTATCGATTGAAGTAACCTTGAAGGAGAGGATGGATGAGTAGTTAATTGTGGGAATAATAATGGGAGGAACCCTCCAATTCAATAATGAATGATTATTCTAATTGAGAATAATGAGGCTAGAGATGTTGCTAGAAGAAGGCATGAAGCTTGATAAGTTGGCTGAAGAGATTAGTGAGCAAATTTGCACCATGGATTCAGGGTTGCTAGAGGAACAAGTGTTGAAATTTTTGGCGCAAGCTGGAAGGGGAGAACGCGTTATGGTCTTTGATGATTGTAGAGCACCAGATGCGACTATGGAGGAAGAAGCTTGTTCCTCACATGTTGGAGGAAGAATGCAATGTAGTTGCCCTGGCTTTACTCTTGGGGGAATTCCCTCATATGATGGGAGCGAGGGCCCATCTTTCCATGTGATCTGATTTGAAGCGTTCATACAGGCCCAGGGACTCTCGAATGAGATGCTCGCTACACTTTTTCCTTGCTCTCTGATTGGGACAGTAGATGAATGGTATATGAACCAGTCACCAATCATAAGAAGGAGCTGTAGGAGCGTGTCTCGAGCATTCCTAGATAGCTTCTTGTTCATGGAGAGGCCCAAGATGGGAATGAGAGACTTGGTGGCCTACAGGAAAGATGAGTACGAGTCGTTCAGGGTGTATGCTCAGAGTTTGATGTCCCTTCAGGTGGTAATCAAGAACAAGCCCACCGCTGACCAACTCATGAAGATGCTAATTGAAGGGGCGTGACTAGATATCAGGGATCGCTTGGTCCAAAATGAGTACTTGGGCTTCATCGATATCATCCAAACCGGACTCGACATTTAGTGGTATCTCTGGGATTGGGATCGGTGCATTTTTGTCATAGGAACCTGGATCCCCTCAAACTAGGTCCTAGATATGCTCGCCCAGTCTTCTCCCGGGGTGAATTTTGTAGGATCGATCCCATTGTCCATCGAGAGTGCGGTGGATGATTGTGATATGTTTGAGTCTGTATATGTTGCAGACGGAGGCAAGGAGAGGGAGGAAGAGCCGGAGGTGTCGAAGGTAAGGGAGAAACTCATTGATCTTGATGGGTATATATAAAAGTCTTATCGAAGGGGAGAGAAAGACGGTGCCCGTCTGGTAAAGGGTGAGGAGATCTTATATGGTAAGGGCCCGATCAATCTGGACTCTTACGAATTGAAGAACGTGAAGAGAAGGAAAGAGCAACCATAGTATCCATGGCAGACACTCACCGAAACCAGGGTGATAGAAAATGGAGTGTTGAGAGTGACCCGCAGTGGACGAGTTTTCTGGAACAATCCCATCTAGCTTGGGAATTCATCAACTGAGGAAGTTACCAGGGACCATACAAAGCCGCCCCTACCCCCAGTGGTTAATGAAGATGAGCTAGAAGTTGACCTTTTGGTCAACTAACTCAAGAGCACTCAATTTAAGTACAGTATTTGGTAGCTTTTGTGATTTTCCGAGGCACATCATCGAGGATTAGTACAAAAGTTGATGGAGATGGAGGCCACACCGACCACTTCGGTGATTGAAATGTGCTTAGCAATAGGGGAGGGGATACCCTTGAGGAAAAGCCCAGCCATCACATTCGATTGGTCGGACCTACCGCCGGAATAACAAAATCACAACAAGACCCTCTTCATTAGGGTCAATATTTTCGACAGGTCCATTCCTTGATTAATGGTGGATTATGGGTCAGCTTTAAATTTGTTCCCGCTGAAAGTGCTGCCTCACCTGGGGCTAAATGAAAGTATGCTAGAAAGGTCGGACACTATTATTCGAGCCTATGATGATTCTAAATGCGGAGTGGTAGAAACCTTCACCAAGGTTGTGATGGTGGACGAGGTGAAATCCGAGGTGAAATTCACAGAGCTGGACATACCAGTTTCTTACTCCCTGCTATTGGGAAGACCTTGGATTCATGCCCTTGGGGCTGTCCCCTCTACGCTCCACCAAAAGATCAAACTAGTTCATCAAGGAAAGCTAGTCACTATAGAGGCGGATAAGGAGTCTGTAATGGTAGCAGCGGATTTCGTGGAACAAGGGCCGGTATAGTTGAGGGTGGCTATAATCGACCAGGAGGATGAAGAAAAGAAGAAGAAGAAGATTCCCATATGGTACCGCTACTTTTCGGCGGGTTTGAAGAGAATCATGAAGAAGCAAGGATTTATTCCGAGGAAAGGACTTGGCAAAATATCACCAAGGGATGGTAGAGGCCATTAATCCTCTCCTATTAACCCCTAGAGCTGGATTGGGGTTTACCTCGAAGCATAAGATCTACAAGCATAAGCAACCATCCTTTTGCAATATGGTCAGCAAGCGCACTATCAAGGAGGAGAGGCAATACTTGGGGGATGATGAACCTGTGCTGATGGGTAATGAATCTATGCCGGGATTTGAGATTTTTGGGGATGTGTATGATTTTGCTAAGGAGTGCATGTTGGCTCCTATCATTGAGTTTTTGGATGGCTCGAAGGAGGTTGATAGCCCGGGAGGGGTTGCGATGAAAGAGGAGACGCAGGTTGAGACTCCTAAGGTGGTTATGGCGACTGCCATGGGGAAGGGGAAGGTTTAGATGTTCATGGAAGATGAATCTGAATCTGAACCTATGGAGGATGAGGTCCAGGATGCTATCGAGGTAATCACCAAGGCCCTCGTAGTGCTAATGAAGAAGAAGGAGGGAGGAGTCAAGGAACAACTTGCTGCAGCTGCGGAGGTCATCACCAAAGTCGTTACCAGGGAGAAGAAGAACGTCCTTGCTGAGCCCGCTCTCCAAGAGCCAACTCCTGTGATAATTGAAGACCCTTCACCTGTGGAGGAGAATGATGCTAATGATGTAATTTTTAATATTGCAAACGTTTTCGATGTGCATAATTCAGCCTATGAGGCATTTCAATCAATGAATCCGAACTTTGCTTACTTATGTGATGTTTTCGCCAGATGGTAGCATGTATTTTCATAATCATTCGCATAATTGATACTTCTTTTCATGAAATTAATTTGCGTATGGACGAATCACCTAAAATGGTGATGATTTCGAGTGATTTGACTCCTGAAGAAAAATGTGAGATAACAAATGTACTTAGAAAACACATGGTAGCATTCGTCTGGTCATACAAAGGCATGCTAGGGGTTGATGGAGAAGTCGCCGAACATAGAATCCCCACCGATCCACAAGTCAAGCCGGTCAAGCAAAAGCTACGGAGATTGTGACCTGAGTGGGCTGAGAAAGTGAAAGTGGAAGTAGCCAAGCAGATAGAAGCCAAGTTCTTGGAAGTGGTAGAGTATCCTACCTGGTTGGCCAATATCATCCCGGTTGTCAAAAAGGATGGGAAGGTTCGAGTATGTGTGGACTTCCGAGATCTAAATAAGGCATCGCTGAAAGATGACTTGCCTCTACCCCATATCGATATCTTAATCGATAGTGCTGCTCGGGCTGCAATGTACTCATTCATGAATGGTTTCTCGAAGTATAATCAGATCCTCATGGCTATCGAAGACAAGATCAATACTGCCTTCATCACCGAGTGGAGGGTTTATTGCTACAAGGTCATTCCTTTTGGGTTGAAAAATGCTAGGGCAACCGATCAAAGAGCCGTCATGGCCCTATTACACCACTTAATCCACAAGGAGGTAGAAGTATATGTGGATGACATGCTAGTCAAATCCAACACTTGGGAAGAGCATCATGCTGTCCTTGATAGGTTTCTCACTCGAATCGAGAAGTATAACCTCCGCCTCAACCCTAAGAAGTGTGTATTTAGGGTCACCTCAGGGAAGCTACTGGGGTATATAGTGAGTCAGAGGGGCATAGAGATGGACCCAGATAAAAGCCAACCCACCAAGGAGATTCCCATGCCAAAGACGTAGAAAGAAGTGCGATCATTCTTGGGATCCTTACAGTACGTCAGCAGGTTCATTGCCCGCTTGACTACCATTTGTGAGCTGATTTTTAAACTTCTATGAAAATAACAACTAGTGGTATGGAATGACCAATGCTAGATCACATTCAAGAGGATCAAGCAGTACTTAATCAACCCTCCCATCCTGAAACCTCTTATCCCAAGCCTCCCTCTTATCCTTTACTTAGCCGTTGAGGGATCCTCTATAGGGAAATGCTAGTGCAAGAGCATGATGATAAGAGGGAACACAGTAAGAAGTTGCTAGAGTACGAGACCCGCTACACGGTGGTGGAGAAAATATGCATGGCAATGGTATGGCTGATGTTCGCCACTTTTCTACTGATAAGTTTAATAGTTTGTTTGCAAGATTCGGCTATATATCAACGGTGCCAAAAATTTGTTCACGAAAATATAGGTGTTGTCAATACCCCCTATCAAAATAGAAAAATGATGACAATTGCAAGTATACAGTTGCAATGTAGTTTTAAAAGATATCGATCCCACAGGGAAGGACTAGGTCTAAAGATCAACAAGGGAAATAGAACAAAAAGAAAAGAAAATAAAATAATGTAAAGTTTAGGAAAGGAGGATTGGAATGATGGATGAATAGATAAATGAATGAAAGATTCGAAAAAATAAAAAGTATATAGATATTCCCTACGAACAAGTATAGGAAAGAAAATATGTAAAATCATCGAAGTTATTATGTTCACTAGATTAATTTAACAGACTCGGTTCTAGACACTCAGATATTCAATTATTCACCACGGAGCAACACATGAAATGAATTTTCTAAATCTAGTGCAAACGAATTAAGATAATTATATAAACCTGGACAACGTCAATACTTTGCTTAGTACGGGTTGCTCTCACATAGCCATATTTAGCAAGTTACCATTCCAAAAATGTTGGCTCACTAAACAGCGTTATATCACAGATCCAGTGATTATACACAATCTCGTTAACCCCGAAACTACTCTTAAAGTTAACTCAAAAGCATATAACTTGATTAATATAAGACTCAACACGAAATACACATTATGACACAAGACATATCATAAACTTTGAAATAGAAAGTATAAGTAGAAAACAAAGTAAAGTTGTAAGGTTTGTAAGTGAAAGCTTAAGTTGATCAAACCGTATCCACTCTTTAATGGGAGTCGTCAATTCCCGCAATGCCTGCGTCTACTTTGAATTCGGTCTCAACTCATACATAACCTTCGCTAGGATGCTATTCTTTGTGAATATCGAACAACCGAATGTTGAAGAATGAAAACTTTTATTGATAAGTGCTTTGCAATTACACTCATACAATAAATGCTCGAATATGTAGAGAAATCTAGTGATCGAATAAGGATTCGAATCACTTATACATTTTCTCGCCAACATTTATGAACATAGTGAAATCTAGACATTTTTTTACTCTTTATCTATGCATACACATGCACTATAAAACACACATAATCACTCACAATCCATGCCACGAAATTGGTGAGTTTGGAGCTCTATTTATACAGCACGAAGGGTTGCGTCTATCCATAAGAAGAGTTGTGTCCATTGGTGAATGATTGCATCTCTTCATTGTGATTTGTTGAGAAGCTTTGATATAATCCACAATGGATAGGCACCTTTTCATGATTTATTTACTTCTGATAGGTGTCTTATCATTGGTAGTTGATAGCGGTTGATGGCGGTTGGTCAAGCTTATCTGGCTGCTGGTAGTTAAGAAGATAAAACCAGAAAACAGTCTAAGTCGCAATCGCGATATATAAGTCACGACCGTGAATCTTTGATTGGTGGACTTCTGTTCTGAAGAAGAATAAGTCACAACTGCGAATTGAATTTTTCTTCAAAATTCTCCTTGCAACTTCATTGATCTTTGATAGCTTCGATCCTAAGCTAAATCTTTAAGTTCCACGCATCTTTTTGCACCTTTTTCACTCTTTTTCATAGAATTCCACTTTAGATAATTTTTCTCCCAAGATTTACCTAGTATCTGCATTTGCATAAAAAACAACTACATACCACGTGAAATCTTTTATATGAAGTATAAAAATGACTTAATTCATAGAGTTAAATGTATAAAATTAATACTATATTAAGTGTAATTATACCCTTATCATACCCCCACACTCAACTTTTGCCTTGTCCTCAAGGTAAATTCAATAGATGTGTATAAATTGGTATACAAGTTCGTACCTCATTTGGTGGAAGACTATTGCAGTGAGTACCACATTCCCATGTCGTAAAAGATTTCAAGTAGAAGTTCAAAATTTCCCACAAATTAATAATGTGCAATTTATATAGTTTAGTTACATACCTTTGCTCTTAATGGAGAGTCAACCGAATCGCATCTTCATATAAGCGTTATATGTGTACTCGAATATTACCGTTTCTTAAGCATAGTATAAAGTATAAAGGACATAGAAAGAACACTTTGTTTAATTTCTCTCAATGCATTTTTAGGTAACCTAGGATGTTAAAACACTCTCAGTGGTTGCATTTTATTCCCCATACCACTCCCTCCTTTTTTCAGTGGTTGCATTTTATGCTCCATACCACTTTCTCATTTTTTTCTTTTAAGCATATATTTTTGAAGTACTTTGTACTTTGCAACCATTTTTCGTGCTATGCTTTCTTTTCTTTTTTCACTCAATGAATGGTTATAGTTTCTGCTCCGTACCATTCCTCACCTTTTGCATAACTCATTGGTTATCCTCTCTTTCTTTTGATTTTTCTTTAATACCCTCATCCTTTATTGATCAATTTCAAAGTATTATGGCTATAGTTTCCTAACACTTTAAACA